>JBBPNE010000012.1:0-158722 GCA_038090735.1 Xerocomellus amylosporus | reverse complement strand
CATGTACACCAAGCTTTGGTTATCCCGAACATTTTGGGGACAGCGGCCTATTGCCAATTTATTGTCAACATGTAGGAACGTGCTGGCTGGGTAACGGTCAGACTCCGTGTTGGGGATTAGAAGTCGCAAGGGAAACCAGTCCTCCGTGCGTGTTTCTGTACCCATGTTTTGCTACGAGGTCCAGAAGTCCGAGTTGTTGTTACTCGCGTCGCCGTTGGGGGGGAGTTGGACTCGAGAGGCAGCCATCAGGATATATTTGAGGGAGCGCGTTCCTAACGCATCCTACGTTTTCGTCGAGGGCTGGACAGCGCCAGTACTTGCAGGTCGTGGTACGGTTGCCTGCAAAAAAACGCACTCGCGGCATACCCCGACGGAAGCCAGTACCCGCACCAACTCCCTTGTAGCCTGAGCTACTCACTACCAACTCTTGGCGACGTGCTCGATCATCCTTCGAACCAGTCGTACTACGCGAATGTGGGTTGACGCTTGAAGTAGAAGTAGAAACCCCGTGGTTGTGGCACTCTGCTCGCAGAGAACAACGGCTGGTGGAAGAGGAAGAGGCGTCGCGTCACCCACGCTCAGCGGCCATGAAGGTGTGGTGGAGCTTCTATCGGATCCAAATCAGGTCATGAGGGCAGTGATGGTAGCAGCGGCCATCACGCATGCATGATTTACCCAGACAGTGTCGAGCCTCGACCACTCCCCTTCACCCTGGGTTGCTAGACAAAAAGAAATATCCCAACACCTCACTTGCACCTCACCACAATCTCGTTCCCACCAAGCATACCCATGGCTAGTAATCCAAGGAGCCCCCAGAATGCAGTGAGTGATCAGCATCTTTTGAGTCTCCCGCTCCTACGACCCACATCGATGCACAGCCTGGGGAAGTTCTAGCTGCAGATGATACCAGGCATCGCGGCGGGGGAAAGGAAGCGTCGTATTCAGTTCACCAATCTCAGAATACAGTGCGTAATTGGTACAATTTCAAGTCGCTCATTCCCACTACCAACATCGATGTGCAGGAAGCTCTGGCTGCCAGGCAGCGCACCCCCCACGACACTCAGCCTGACGGTGAAAAGGATGACATAGATCTAGGTCACTACGACGAACATCTACCGAAGGGACCTTCGCGTTCTGGCAAGGAAGGGTCAGAGAGGGGGAAAACTAAGGGTGTGAGTAAGATGATCCAGCCCTGTCTCAGTTGTGCATAGCTGATGTTTGATTCCATGATCAGTATTTCGTGTCGACAGGAGCCAGTACAGGATTATCGTCTTCTGGGAAAAAGGGTTGGTGTTAAGACGGCGGTGTGACTAGGGTGTCAATTAACACGTGTCCTTCATGTCATGATTTTATGTCGCCAGATTCTGGAACACTGTTTCTGCACGATGGGGGTTGAATTTTTGCTCACTTGTCACTACTGAGTTCACCATTCAACTTCCAAGGCAGATCCAGCGCCCCTATCGCAAACAACTCGGAACCCTGTGAGTATGATGATTCAACTCTGTTCCAGTTGTGCATAGCTGATGTCTCGTTCCATGATCGGCAGATCAGTGGGGCAAAAGCAGATGCAAGATCGTCTTTTACGATGGCGAGATAAGACAGCGGTGTGATTCAATGGGGGTGTTCACGCATGTCGTTTGTGTCATGATTTTATGTTGGCAGATTCTGGCACGGCGAGATACGGATTTTTGCTTACTTCTTGGTGTTTACTATCGGCTCTCTCTGTCAGGTCATATCACAGACTTGTTACACACCTTCGTTTAGACAGGGCCTGTACGACGTGTTCCCCAACACCCCAGAAGCGGCGTTCGAGCTGTTGGATAAGCAAGGGGCTATCTACTCGGACAAGCTTCGTCTCGTCACGGCCGGTGAACTGTGCGTGCTTTCAGATCGTTCGCTCGTCGTCTCATGAATTGGACAGGTATGGGTACGAGGACGTGGTCGAGTTCACGCGTTCGAAGGGTTGGTTATGTGCTGCGACGAGGAGACATACGCGTGGAGAAGAGTCTGAGTCGAGGGCGTTGGAAGTGTCTGCGGCGGACACCTTACGCTCGTGACAAATGATCACGCCAACAAGCAACGCGAAGTTGACGCGTCGTTTCCTCTTTACAAAGACACTCAGGAAGATGACATCTTAGTCTCCTGACGTCCACCCAAAGGCACCACGAAGAAAAAGCCTGTGCTGTCAGACGGCGCGACATCGCACACGCCCGGCGTTCACACCACTGATAACACCAACCGACCCTCGCCGAACAGCTCTCCTTTCTCCACCTCCCGCGGACCCGCGCCCTTGAAAAATACCGCCTACACCAAGAACACCAACTGCCGCACCAAGATCCTCAAGACTGTCCTTGGCCAAGAACGCGAACGCAGACGACGCGCTCGGGGGGAGCGTGAGCGGGACATGGCCGTCGACGTCGACGGCGCCAGCATGAGGAGGGCGTCCCGACGTGTAAGTGTTCGTTTGGGATTCTTCGCGACGTCTCTCACCCTTTTTTCTCAGACACCTCGATCGAAGCACACACACCCTCGCTCCTGCTCCCCCGCCACTACTGCGACATCACGGGACTCGACGTACATGTCGCTCGTCTCATGTCTTTCTGCGATGCGCTGATACACCGAGTATTAACAAGCCCCGTACACGGATCCGCGCACGGGGTTCAGATACCACGACATGAGCGTGTACGAACTCATCAATAATCTCGCTTCGCGTGGCTGAACCTTCAAGCTGACAACCCCCCCTTTCCAGAGTCCCATCGTCAAATAACGCCGGGCGCCGATACGATCGCGCCATCTGAGTTACTCGTCCAGCTGCGCCACGGACCCATCCGACGTTCAGTCGTTTGTGTGCTGCCCCCTTGCATGATTCATGATTCCAGACGCGCCTCATTCAATCGTGCGCGTCGAAAAGGCGTATCGCTCTGCCAAAGGCATACGATGCGGAAATGCTAAACGACAACCGAGCACAAATCTGGTTTGAGCTGTCCACCTGGCTTACGTTCCCATGAATATGGTTGACGACGCCGTCTTGAGATACCTGCGCGAACCATTTTGCAGTTAGCCCCACTTCAGAGGGTGGGGCGTGGACAAGCTCCACCAGCTAAATATGCCCTAGGCGATCGCGACGACAGACTGGCCGCCCGAGTTCTCATGTCTACAGTGGTGGCCAGCATCGAGTTTAGTGCAGGGGACTTCCTCGGGCCCGTACAGCTCACGCTGTGGAGGGGCTCTCATCTGTCTCCTCGAGCTTTGTGGTAATTATGTGTGCATATCTTCGCTCAATCTAAACCAGACTCTTGCAGGTCTGTGTTCTCCGGCGTACGAGTGATCCAAAGGGATATATAAGAGAATCTGGATGTCTACAGTACAAACCAGCATTCGTAAATTTACACTTGACCCTGCTGTCCAGAGCTGTTCTGCTGAAATCTGTGTTTCAGAATTGAAAGCCACTTGCCATAGTTTCCATAGTCTCTTCCCCACCAGATTGGCAGTGATATGACACTTGTAACCATGACTGTACCAGCTATCATAATGCCTAGTGAGGCTGGATCAGTGGTTTGGAAGATGACATAGAGTAATGCCAAGGAAAAGAAAACCATCCTATATCAAGTGATCAGTATGTTGGGAAACATGAGCAAATCAAATCAAACTGACGCCCAGATCAGAAGTGCATAGGGCAAACTGAAGATGATACCAAGAATGACAGCCCCTCCTCTCCAATGTGTCATTTTCTGCATGAATTCTGCCTGAGGGACATATGTTAGCGTCAGCCACAGCATATAAATAAAAAGAAATGCCATACTGCTTCAGCTAAAGTGTCCATTGTCCTGATTTGTCTTGCAAGCAGAACTGAGGAAACCAACGAGCCAATGATACATAACAGTGACACATATGTGGCCACTATGGCCACTGATTGTGAGTTTGCATCCTGTTTGTTCACAGCTGGAACAGCTAGCAAGCTGACATCTACAGCCAACATCACTGTAGACTGAAGAACATTTCAGGTACAATGTCATAAAACAGTCAGAAAACTTACATATATTGTAAAACCATTCCACCTATCTGCAAGATTGGAGGAAAACTTGCTCCAACGTGCATAGTTGACGAAATTATCAACCCAAATGGACTTTAGCTCTTGAACATGTGAAGCTAGAGCAAAACAAAGAAGCAAATCTAAGAAATGGAAGAAGATATGACTTTCATCTCCATGATCTCCTTGCTGTGTGTAGACAGAAATGTTTGCTTCCAAACGGGCTCCTGGTTGCCCATAGAAGTGATAAAATCTTGCACGTACTGAAATAGAAATAAGAGAAACCAGGTCTTTCAGCATAAATAATTATTGACCAACCTAATTCCCCCATCACCCGAGCTAACAAAGTTCATATCAACATGGAAAATCAGGCAAGAAAAGACAATACACACCTAAAATCCATATGGCATGACCATCAGTTGCACATACCCTTGCTATATAGTACTGTGTAAGGATTGTATAGTTAGCACACAAAAAAAATAATTACCCTGTAGATAGGGCATAAGGCCAAGAATTTTGTCAAGTTCATCTAGAGGGAAAGGGCAAAGTGGTGCTTCTGATGTAATACTATCTAAAGAGATCTTAATTTAGTATTGTTGACACATACATAAAGCAGACTTCGTCAAACCTATATATGCATATGCCACTGTACCCCACACCTCTGTGACATGCTCCTGTAGCAAGGGAACAGAATTGGGGTATTGTTCACAATGTTGCCTACCAAAAGAATGATATTGAGAAATCATATATTGAGAAACTAACATACCAGTATTCTACTTCAATGGCATACACTATCACATAGTTATCAGAGGAAAGGCATAAAAATCAATATTATAACTCACTGATATGGCTATCTTCAGTGACACCAAAGATATTATTTGGCATAAGCCCAGCCAGATCAAAATCCTCAATCCAGAAAACTGCATGGGTGTCATGGTTCACGAAATAGTAAACCCAACGCTCAGAGTTCACAAGCTGTATGACCAGCTGGGTAGGATATTTTCGAAAGGTAGAACTCGACAAAAGTTGGTTCTCCTTCGCCCTTAGAAAATGAATGCATGCATTCAATTCACCTAGGTCGCCGAGTTCTGAGAGGCTGATGTCTGTGAAAACATTCTAAATTCGAGATAAGTATTGAATGCGGGAAGATAGCACAGCTACGTTATTCAAACCTTATTGGCATCAAAATAATAGCGTGCACCCTCAGGATGAACAACCCGCTCCCAGTGGTCAGGTACGTCCCTAGAATTCTTCAGTTCAGAGACTCGACTAAAGAGAGAACAGTGTATACTCCACGAAACTCATTGAACCGGCTTTGATCTTTTCTTTGTTCGGAATTTTCTTCCTTCACGGAGCACGTCATGGATGTCAGATGAAACGATTTATGTTTAACGTAGCTGAGAGATGACGTACACAGGTCGACGGTGCTTGTATCTCTGAAACCATGTTGGCGCGAAGGGTTTGGGCGGAGTGCGAGGAGTGGTATCAGGTACGACGGGAAGTTGTAGCAATGGCGTGTCTTGCTGCTGTCCGAGTCCGGTTGGTACGACAGAGGGCATGCAACGGTCTGGAGCTTGAACGCTTGGGATAGGTTGCTGTGGAGTTGTACTGCGCAGTTCTGGGAGCCGGGTTGAAGTAGAAACACCGGGCGACCCGAACGATTTGAAGCAGCCGCGTATGAGCCGCTTCAAAGCAACTATAGTGCGGATCAAAGGTAAAACCACACGGGAAGGGAAAAGCGCTCTTCGCGCGGCAGAGAAGAACAACTGGAGGAATAACAAGACTCGCCGCATTACTTGCACAGGCCTGAGGGTAGAGTGGTTGATGAAGCTTGGATGTTTCGAAGGTATGCAATAGCACGCGGGCGATGCAAGAGTCTGGCGCGGACTTTGCTGAGTAATAGCGGCGCGTGCGTTGCAGGCGCTTGCTTGACATCTGCCTGACCATGGGGGAACCTGAGCACCCTGATATCGCAACGCTAAGCCGGCGTATATTGCTTTCATCCGTTCTTACTAACCATTCGTAAAGGGAAGAAGACCTGCATCCCAAACTCATCGCATGGTGACTCGAAAAAATCGGCGGATAGAGCTGGGCTGAACGGAAGAATGCAGGATGTATATGATGACCCCCAGGACTCCGCCTGGGTTACTCTTTAATTATTCAGAACTGATACCTAATCCCATGGTTGGTAAATCGGTGGGATTCTAATCACAATGACTTTACACCCCGGACGAGGATCGTTTACAAGGTCGATTATTGACTATATTGACAGGGTTGGGACGCGTGCACTTTACACAAGCCGTGTGGCCGCGCGAGAGCGATAGCGCACCCCACCCCAAGCACGACTCAACTTGCGATACGTCCGGCAGCTGACAGAATTCTGCGGCGAATCTATCGTTCAAACCGAAAGACGCGAGCTCAGATATATGGTGCACTCACCGGAGACCGACGCCCCAGAAAGCCACCGATTGGGCGCGGCGTACTAGTAAGGCCAGAGGATCAACGCTTCGGTTCTAATGATTCCCTTGCGCGTCTCGCTGGTGGGAACGAGACGAAGAATGAGGTTGTGCCCCATCTTGTTCTAGTTGGAGAGTGGGTCGATGTTCGAGATGCTCGTAGATTGAAAGCTTCGACACCATAGACACGGAGGACTGTCACATTACCGGTGTCGAAAGCGTCCGATCAAATGGAGTATCAGGAACTTCGTCGATCCACACTCGAACATCTAATGCGTTATGGGCACTTCCCAACGACTTGAATTGAACGTTGCGAACACTCGTGTATTATATTTGATTGTGGAGGATCCCGAACATGTATGGAGTATGCGACCATCTGCCTCTGGGCTGTGACCGGGCTGTCGTGGGTTGGTGCAACAAATTGCTAGGGTCATGCCAGAGGTTCTTGAGTTCAAATAATAGGCACTAGGTATACACATCTCAGGACTCGTCCTAACAGGTTTTGCACAGAAAGCTTTGATCCATTCAAGTTTCCTTCAGTCTCTCAGCTACATTCCCACTCTTTCTATGACCCAGTTGCTTTCGTTCGGCGATATAGTGCTGCCGTTTTTCCAGATCTAGATAATCAGAGTCAGTGCATCGTCTTGAATCCCATACACATCTCTCTAAACACAGACAAGCGATGACAAGGAAACGTACCGTGTGCCCACATGGCCGCGCCGATCCTGTTCGAGACTGTGAACGCGAGTCCAATGATTGGCATGCCTTCCAGCAACGCAGCAGTAAAACCGAACACTAAAGATGTTTGTATCAGTGTATAAAAGGTTCTTTCAGCCGTCCTTGGATGGAATGCGAGGATGCGAACACGCACATCGGTAGTCCCACTTTCGCTCCTCGATGAACACTGCAATCTCATGGGGTGTCATCTTTTTCGCTTTAAAGTACTTGATGGGACGGTACGAATTAGGGTAGTGATAGAGGGAAAATGGGATGGACTCACTGGTTTGTGGAGGTTTTGTGCCGTCCACAGAGCCTTAAAGCCTGCTGCTGCGAACGTCCCTATGAATGGATACAAGGACAACGGAAGAAGCAGCACTGAAAACATCGTATATCGCCTTAGCATTCCGTGCTGTTCGTGCACGCATACACGCACCTTTCTTGATGACAACGCCAACTGCCCATATGCCCATCGTACTGCTCATGCGCGAGCTGAAGCTTTCATCGACGATAGGTGGTACCTCCCATTCCTCCACGTATGGTTTCCAAAAGTCAGGACCCTTACCACGAGAGGCGACTGTCTGATCCCACGCACGTTGGCGGGCGATACGGATGTTTCGAGAGAGAAAGAAAGTGATGATAGACGTGACTTGGGTGCCAAGAAGCAGAATTGCCATGTCTGACGGGGGGGGCATTAGGAGATGCTGCACCAGGCGAACAAGGGGAATGCGAGGAACGTACATGTGGACACGTTGAATGGCAAGTTCACCCCGAGGAAGGTCTCGCCCGAGAGGTCCGAAGCGGTCTTTCCGAGGCGAGTGATGTAGCTGAGAGAGAAGAGAGAAGAAGGGTTATTAAGGAACGCCCGTATGATGTGCTTTTGGATCCTGTATGTCAGACATGTCTTGGGAATGGGTCAGACAAACTAAACGTCGTGCAAAGTGGATACTAGGACGCACCCAGACGAACCCGACAATAAAACCTCGCTGCACCCCATGCTTACACTTGTCCCAAGCAGGTTCGTAGAGCGATCTGTCTGTGCATAATCTGTAGACCCCGACGACGACATAGGACGGGGGAAATTTGAGACGGAGAGTTGCTCGCTGTAGGTTGGCGGGTACTGGGTCTGAGCTAGTACTTTCCATCGGTGATCGCTGCGGCCGAGGTTACTCGTGCGCCACCAAAGGTGAACACGCACCACCACCAGTGTGCCCGTCGCACGATCTTAATGGGGGACAGTTCACCATTCTTGGCGTTGGATCCGGCAATTTCTATATCCCCATGAAGCGCTGCGTTACCAGTACCCTCGTGCTCCACCGATACCCTCACGAATGGGACATCCCAACACTGACAACCTTCAGGTGATCAACATAGACCTCAGCGGTGCGTATTTGGACCGTAGCGCTCAGGAGAGTCTCTCACACAAGTCTTACTACAGTCATCAGGGCTGATCTACCGGCTTTTACGAGTAAATGGTCCAAATGTTTCGTCCAAATCCACGTCGACGGCAGCCCGAATCCTGTCCGTACGAAGCCGACGAGGAGGGCTGGAAAACATGAATGGGGAGAACGGTTTTCGTTGTGAGCACCTCGAATCATGGTTTCTCGGGACCGGACCTTGTTCATCACAATGCTACATAGACCGGCTCGATCTGAGACGATCCTTCGCTTTGAGCTGAAACGGAATGAATTTCTGAATCTGCGCCAGCAGCCATTGGCCTTTGCAGAAGCCCCAATATCAGATCTTTTAGTGGGTCGAGAACAATCTGGAGGTATAGGCGAATTCAATCTATGAATGTATTTACTGCGGATGCTGACTGCGTGGGGCAGGGAAAGATCAAGATTTTCCGATACAGCTTCGGTCATACCTTGATAGACAGGATGGGAACGACGACCACTGGCGACTCCTTATTCGATTACACGGGACAGGAAACCCCGGATGGGTAGTAGAACAACGTCATGTCGATAGCGTCGAAAGCTGTATGGCCGAGATCGTGATGAAGTTGGAGGCATTTATGGCAGTCGGCGATGCTGTTGCAGAGGTACAGTAGCCTCTGTGGGTTCGATATTAACATTGATCCGGCGCCCATAGATACATCCGTATGCAAAAATAGCGTGGAGGATAATATCTGCTTTCTACACGGTGCTGACTGTGTAACCTCGTTTCCTTGATACTCACTGACCTACGACCTAGATTATCAAAGGACAAGTGGACCGGTATGCGAGGCTTGAAGACCTCAGTGGGTTGATGAGGGACTCTTACGTATTTGTCGAAAACATCAAATCTTTTCCGGAAAAGATACCGGCCCTCGAAGGAACGATCCGTACTTTGCTGTCACAAACAGTTGAATGTACTATGTTCCTTCGCGAGTGCAGTGGACATGGCTTTGGAAGTAGGTTCTTCTCTCCAAATAACATTTTTACGTATCTCAGGCAGTACCGTACAGAAAGACTGGCATTCAGTGCATGGACGGATCGCCAGATCAACGACTTCACGCAGAGTTTCAGTGCGCTCAAACAATCTTTGGAGACAGGTACTTCGATACAAACAGCGCTCGTCTGTTTTCGTCTCGACGAGAATGTCAACAAATTGGGTGAGAAGCATTCAATCTTCTTTCCTTAACATTGCTGACTATACCCTATCCAGTTAAAGCACAAGCACTAATGAAACTCGGACCCGCTGACATGGACGACGCGGCGCGATCCGAATGTCTGCCGGACACGCGCATCGACATTCTCACCGAGATTTTTGCATGGGTCTCTATGCCTACCATCAAAAGTAACATTTATTGGTTGCATGGCTTCCCCGGAGCAGGCAAGAGCACAATCGCAACGTCTGTGGCCAACATTTTCCGAGACCTCCGTCGTCTGGGTGCGTTCACGTTTTTCACGCGGGGCGTGGCGGCTCGAAACGATCCCGCACTGCTCATTCGCACGTTGGCGTATCAACTTGGGGAGTTTGACCATCGAATCGGTAGTGCTATTGCCAGGGTCATCGAAGAAGTACCAAGTATCAGACAAGCACCACTCCGCTGGCAGTTTCAAAAGCTCCTCGTCGAGCCGTTCGCTAGCCTCAATGATTCTCTCAGGGAAGGCCCTATCCTCGTAGTGATCGACGCCTTCGATGAATGCGGACAGTCCAGTGCGCGCGAGGAGCTCCTCAGGGTTCTCGCGTCCGAAAGTTCGCGGCTACCGCCGACAATTCGCATCTTCATCACGAGTCGTGCAGAGAGAGACATCCATAGCACGTTCAGTACCTACCCACACATCTTTGTTCACGAAATCGACATCAAGTCGCCTACGAACGGGAAAGACGTTCAGACGTACATCCATCATCGAATGGTCGATATCCGGTTGCAAAACGAGTTGTTGGATCTCCCCTCCGATTGGCCGGGGAAAGCTCGGACTGAAGCCCTCGCACTTCGAGCCTCTGGCTTGTTCATATGGGCTTACACTGCCTGTCGGTATATCGAAAAGGGGCAGGATCCAGAAGAAAGGCTCTCCCAGCTCGTCCAAACTGCTCTATACGCGGACGCCGAAGCAGCGCTCGACGGGATATATATTACCGCCCTCGAGTCGGCAGGTAGATGGGACGATGTCGCGTTCGCCACCGACTTTCGCGAAATCATGGGGTTAGTCATCGTCGCGGAGAACCCCTTCACCCCGCAGACAATCGACCTCTTGAACGCCAATATAGAGGGTAGGAGACGGCGGCCGTGTCTACACACGATCAGACATCTAGGGACGGTGTTGCAATGGGCGGAAGACAAGCCTATATGCGTCATGCATCCCAGTTTTTCAGATTTCATCACGGAGCGGCGGAGGTGCGGCTCGGATGCGTGGTTTATCGACCGCCCGGCACACCATCTACGTGTCGCCAGGCTTTGCATCGCTCGACTGGGGAAGACGTTGAAGAAGAATATGTGTGGGTTAAAGTTGTCGACATCCGGCTGGGAGGAGGAGCTCCCGGAAGACGTCGTATACCCCGCCAGATATTGGGTGGATCACCTGTGCAACTCAGAGATGCGCGGCGAAGAGGCAATGGTAGAGGAAATTCACAGCTTTTTGCATTCGCACTTGCTACATTGGATCGAGGTGATGACCGTGATGAGGAAGGCAAGGCAAACGATTGGGTTAATGATACGGTTGAAAGCATGGGTCGATGTAAGTGACCATCGTTTCCCTTACCCCAACCTGTTCTCTGAGCCAAATCGACTAGACTCACTACGGGGATCACGAAGCACTTTGTGCATTTGCAAAGGACGCCGTTCGGTTTTGTCAGGCGTATACCCATGTATACGAACAACACCCACTTTTGGTCTACCAGAGTGCACTCCCATTCACCCCAACGGCCTCCACGGTGTTTCAAGCGTTCAAAGACGATCCAGAGGTTCCCATCGTCGCGGGTGGGTTCCGTGAGCATTGGTCGCCCCTCCTCATTGAATTCGGTTCGCCGGGAGGGAACGTCGCTGCAATCTCCTGTTCCTCTGACGGTCAATATGTCGCTTCCACGAATACGCGGAGCATCTACGTTTGGGACTCGACATCGGGCGAACTCGTTACCAAACCCATGCGAGCAGTCAAGTCCGACTTCACGGTCATTGCGTTCTCTCCGAACAACCACCGAATCGCGTCCGGATCGAATGACGGCGCGGTCAGGCTGTGGGACGCGTTGTCCGGTGAACAAGTGGATGACACGTTGGAACAACATAGTGGTCCTATTTATGGCCTTGTGTTTTCCAGCGATGCAAACATGCTCGTGTCGGCGTCGCAAGATCAGACGATCGTTGTATGGGACGCAAACGATGGCTCGATGGTCCATCCACCACTGACAGGACACCAAAAGACCATTCTTGCCCTAGCGTTCTCACCCGTTGGATCGCGTTTTGCGTCGGGTTCTCGAGACAGGTCGATACGCATATGGGACGCAGCAATTGGTGAAGAAGCTTTACCACCCATCATCCACAGAGGGGGTGGTGTCACCTCCCTCGTCTACACTCCAGACGGAAACAGGATCATATCTGGTTCCGACGACCGCACCATTCGTATCTGGGACGCACACGAAGGCACGTTGCTCTACAACCCACATGCCATCTTGCAACCTTCTCCGCTCGTTTTCATGGGTCATAAAAGTGACATCTTTTCCATTGCGATCTCTCCCTGCGGCACGCTTCTCGCTTCGGCCTCCAAGGACACCACCGTCCGCCTCTGGGATGTCTCAACCGGCACAGAACTATCCCACCTCGTCCGACAACACCGTCTCCCCGTCCGCTCCGTCGCGTTCTCTCACGACGGAAAGCGGATCGTGACCGGTTCGTACGATGCGACGGTGCGCATATGGGACGTCGAGAGCATGGGGAGTATTGGCGCGCCGCGACTTCACAAAGGGCTCGTCTCCCATCTCGCGTTCTCTACCGATGGCACACGGATCGTCTCAGGCGGGCTGGACAAGATGGTGCGCGTGTGGTGCGCGGAGAGCGGACAAGCGCTTATTGAGCCACTTCGGTTAGAGCAGGGGGTGAGCGCCGTCGCGTTCGACGACGACCATGAGGAAAGGGGGAGCGTCCGGATCCTGGCCGCGGACAAGGGCGGAGCCGTGTTCGCGTGGGATATGGCGACAAGAGAGCCGTTGATGGCGACACCGTTGGATCACCCCTATGTGTATGCGAGGGAGGAGCGGCTCGCCCTGGAGGGCAGGTGGATCGTGGACAAGACGACCAACGAGGCGTTGAGTTTGTTGCCAAATATGTCGCCTGCCAGGGGTAGGTCGTCGCATGGGAACAAAATCGCTATCGGGTTGGCAAACGGGAGTATCGTGATTCTACATTTTCCGCAGTTGTTGACGAGTTAGGTTTCCCTGTACCTGTATGATCAGGCACATGCTCCCACAACGAGGGACGGTCCTGGCAATGTATTCCAGAGTCGCACGCGCGCGTTGTTGGCACAAGAAACCCGAATGCGATGCAGCATGATATAATATACACAAAAATGATTAAGTGCGCCAATGAGGTAGAGAAAGGAAACGAGCAAGTACATGGTCACGGGAATGGACTAGGTCAAATACCCAACGAGTTCACACACTGTTCTCGGGCGTCGCAGACCAGTCGGCATCCCTAAATGCCACCACTTCCGTGGTCTTCCCAATGTTCTACCACGACAATCGTCATCTAGGTACACGGCAGTTCAACCAACTCGGATCGAGAACACTCACCAGATGTGTAGAAATTAGCTTCGTCTCCCTACTCTGCTCGGCCTTGGTGTCGCTAGACAGCGGTAAACTCATCATCATCAGATCTCCATCGAGGTTGTGCGTCGTCGCTTCACCCCGAATGTACACTCTAGCATTCAAGTTGGCGAGGATCGTGTTACAGTAGAGCGAGCTAAGCGGAATAGCAAACACCACATAGAGAAGGTTCGACGGAAGGGCGTGCATCTGCGGTGTTTGTGTCAGGCTTGGAAAAAGAAAAAAAAGCCGAAATTTGAAAATGTGCCAATGATGAACGACACGCACCAAGATGGCAGACAAGACGGCAAACGTGGCCGTCCAGATACCCGTGTTCACCGCAAAGATGGTAAGACGTTGTAAAATGTATGTCGTGCTTGTGGACCAACATTCAGATGTGTTTTCTCGACGACACAAAACATAAGCTCCGCGCGCTCACCTTGCGAATTCAGTAATGGCGGTTCGCCTGCGAACAAGCAAGTACGTCAAGGCAATTGCGATCAGGACATCTACCGCGGCAGAGAGAGAGAGACCCGAAATGGTTAAACCCTATCCGCCAGATATTGAGGTCATTGGTTTAAAACTGAAAAATGTATTTACCGCGAAGAAACTGTCATCGAGTTCACTCAACCCAACAACCTTTAAGCTTCTGGAAGCGAATTGTAAACATATACGAACAAATTGCAGTCTGTGCAGAAGAAACGAACGAACCCATCCGCAACATAGAACGATTTCGCTTCATAGACTGAAAATGTAATGGTCGGCGTTTACTGGTACGAATTCGATCGATGTCAACATACTGATAGCAGCCACTGATGTTCAGAAAGAACATTATTAGACTCAAGTCCCCCGAAGGTTTGTAAAGTCTCACCAATCTGGTAGATCGCTTGGATAACCTACACGACACGCTTTAGGCGACACTGAAATTCACTATTGGTACTCCTTACCCATAAGAGTGGTGCCACAATGTTCTTCCCGCTAACTGAATGACTCTGAGTAAGAAATAAGGATTTGAAGGTCCATACGCACAAATGTAGATTCGATAGACAAAAAAGGCCTGTGTAGGCAGTGCAACCGAGGCCTGAAAAATATTCGTCTCATCGTTCCAAATAAATAGAAATATAACGGGTACCGCCGAGAGTATCTGTAACTGTTACTTGTCGGTAAACCTTCCAAGGACGCCAAGGATGGAACTCACGTTGAGTTCCCTGAGAGAATATCAAGACGTAAAATTTGGGACCATGGCAATGAAAGCAATAACTTACGGTATGTCGTTCTGTATTGCTGATGGGTTCACTAAGATAGCTAGGATGTATTTGTACACTGTGTGGGACAAAAGATCAACGGAAATCAGATGTTTGAGTGCTGTACATATATGCAGAAACACGAACCGCCAGCAACAGTCAAGGCTTCATGAATCGTATCGAATGCCCTATCGTGAAACGTCAGGGGCATTGCAAAAAGAAACGAGAGGGGCCACACCATAGAGCTGCTACCTGAAAAGAACATTACATTATCAAGCTAGGCATGTTCAGAAGTTGACTTACGTAGCTCTTCATGCTCCGAGAATCGTTCGGATAGCTAGAAGGAAGACGTGATAAACTGACGAAGGAGTTTAAGAGACGGGGGCCTCACTGGACATAGTAAAAGAATCTGCCCGAATGTGCCTTGCTTTATCACTGCGATACGCTTTGGAACAAATGGCACTCACGTTTGCATACATGTGACACCGTAAAATGTGGTCGATAAGACAGCGGCAAAGTACAGCGGTGCATATATGGTTTCATACAATGAGACGAGTGACTCGGACATGACTCGTAGTTACTCGACTGTGCTTCGGCTAGCAGGAATAATCAGCGGCGTCGAGGAGGGAGACTGCAGCTCGCAGTTCATATATATGCGTATATAGTCCCCGGAATAGATCCGAACAGCATAAGATCATCATGGGCACATCGAAATGCGATGGTTTGTATAGCTTCAATCGGTTCTAGTATGTTTTTATGGACATTTTACTGATGCACTCACGAGTAAACAGCGAGTCAAGAAGCCCGTCCCAAATATCGATCATGAGAAGCAGCTCGAAAAAAAAGATTCATTAGCACAGGAAGAAGTGTGCCAACAGGCCACTGGACAATGGATATGGCCTGGCCATGGATCTCGTCGTTTGCGGAAGGATGCGGCTCATGACACAAATCGGGTTCAAATCCCGCACTAACCACTAGGAGTACAAGTACTAGTAGTACAGTACGTATCAGTTTTAAATTAGCCCCCAAGTATTGTTACTATTATAGTATGTCCAGCGGTTTTGATCCTTCAGAACTGATGACCACAGGGTTGATTGAAGAATCGGGGCACTTCGTCCACCCGTCGCTCTGGTCATCAGCCAGCTCGATACTGAACAGGGAATGGTTAGCACGACATCGCTCTTTACGATTATCGTAAAGATTCATGCTGGGAGAGACAAAGAGGGTCAACGTGAATGTAACGGTGGTAAGAGTTTGCAAAAATCTGGCAAGGAGCGACAGCCTGAATGCGAGGCCATACATCAACTCGGGTTAATGAGTGACCTCGAATTCGCGGTGCCACGCCGTGGGTCGCGTTCAACTTCAAGAGATGATCGGGTAACTGATGCTCACACTTTCCGTCTCCGACCCGAAAAAGTCCGATGGAAAACGACACCGCGAACAGCTTAGCCGAACCAGTGCATGTTGATAGTCGTGTCTTACTTCCAGGATTTCAGATGGCCCTCTGGCTGGAGTCGGAATGCTCTTATCCGTTCTTTGACAAACCCGGGCAAGACTCAGATCAGCCGACTCGTAGTATGGTGACATACTAAATTCACCAACCTAGGGTGAGTCGGTCTTTCTCCACGTTTCATCCCATCAGCATACTAAGGGTAGCGATTTTAGGCACCATCTGCTACATCATTGCGTTTCGTGTAGATCAGATCAACCTCGACTGGCGCTACTCCTCTGTCGTCGAAAAGGGGGTACTTGGTCCGAGCCTAACAGCGTTCTGTCCATTGCCATGGGTACCACCGGCACATCCTTCCCGTCCGACAGAGTTGAATATACCCTCGTTGCTGTCGGGCACAGTACAGACATCCCAGGACACGATGCATTTGAATGCGAGGTTGGCCATCAGATGATGACGATCGACCTCGCACTCGCATGAGCGTGTTACGGGTTGAGTCTTCTCTCTTTCTTCGTGATGGGTCAACGGCGGGAGCTTTCAACCGAGTCAACCTCTGTGCCTCCGAGTTCACCGAGACATCCAATTCCAATTCCGGTCGCAAAAGCCTATGACCCAGGACCATGCGTTCGCCCGTGTCTGGGATTGCTTTGAACGTGGCAGTGGTGGTACGTCGCGACTGAAAAACGTCGCATGCGCCCTACTGACTATTTTAGGTATGCTGCAGCTTCTATTACGAATGTACAGAAGCCTGGAGAGCGTGTCGTCAAGCCCAGTGATACCATCGGTTGTCATCCCCGCATGACAGTCCTTGGCTATCCAATATTCCCGATTTATCCAACGAGAGCCATTATCTAGTTCATCCGTGACGCCGACGACGCCTAGAACACTTGGATGAACGTGTCTACGACGACTTTCGGCCTGGTATAAACGTTTTGAACGTTCGACGCCGAGATAGCGAGAGAGAGAGAGGGGGGGGGGTCCAAGATCGGCCAATGTAGCGAGGGCTAAACTCCACTCCGTCCCCCGTACCACTTCCCTCAGCTCTCTTTGTTTGGGTGACACCTCGCGGCCCGGTGCTCCACAGTACGATCGGTGGGAGGCCACGCTGGTTTATGGACGTTCCTAGCCCCTGGACCGAGTTACGGTGTTCCTGAACAACCGACCCTCCAGGCACCGTCACCATGTCAGGACGCATCCCCCGCCAAGGCCGCATTCAGCCGATCTCGATCCTCCCCTTGCGTCGCACTCTGCACTACTAGTAGTACTTGCTCGTACGATGCTCAAGTCTATGTTTATTATATATTTTCGTATCAAGAAAGAGGAAAAAAACGAGCGACCGAAACGTACAGGATCCAAAGCCAGTATCGTTGACTACGTTTGTCGATGGTTAGTATTTGAAATGCGATAAGCACCGCCAGTTTTCCGTGACTGTTGTGCGATCCGAAAAAAGTGAGAGTGATGAGAAAAAGAGGTAGGGAACGCGTGAGTACATAACCAAGCAGATAATCGTACTAGTACAGATGGTATTGCTGGGTAAAAAAGAAAAGAAGGAAAAAAGTGGGGAGAGCAGCTAAACTGCAGACTCGACGGGTTACAAACAACGAGTGAGCAAATAACAACAACAACAACAGAAAAGCAGAGGAGATCTATGGAAATGATGGGACTGCCGTGATACAAAAGAAACTCGAGAGTCGGACGTGGACCTGCGATCCGTAACCATGCGTGCGTGTATGTGTGCGTGGGGAGGGTGCTGTTCACTCTCCCCCGCCAGCCAGTTCGAGAATGAGACGGCAGGCGATGTCCATGAAGACGAAGGGGGAGACGACTTCGTCCTCCTTGATCGCGAGTCCGTCCTTGATCGACCGTCCATCGGAGCTTGTCTCAGGCAGCAGCGTATCCGGGTTGGCCATCTCGAATTTCCCAGAGTCTGGTTCCGTCGATGCCCTGTACGTCTTCTTGTGGTGAAAGTCGACCAAATAATTTATCGAGTCGACCATGTAGAGCTGTAGGTTCATAAGTATCTGCAACATACGTGAGCGTCGTCGTCGTCGTCAACGTTTGTGCGCACGTACCACCACGTCTTCAACCCTCGCTCGTGTCTCTATGAAATATACGCTCGCAGCTGCCCGCAAATCGACGGTGTCACTCCCGTCCAGTTCCTTGGCACGCTCGATCCTGGCACCGTTCGTGTTCGATCGCTGCCGCTGGGGTCGAATACCACCCAACCCCCCAAGGTTCCGCTTCTCCTTCCACTCCATCCCAAGCGTCTTGAGCGTGCGGTATATCTCCAGCATGACTTCCATCGGCGGCGACCGACTCCGAATACCAAAGTGCCATTTCGTCCGATGCTGTTTCTTTTCTTTCACGATAGGCCATGTGCGTTTGGCGTTGGCGTACGAGGCAAGGTGGTGTTGCTCGGGGAGTTGGTCAGGAAGTGGGAGGGAGGAGTTGAGGACGGCAAAGTTGTTAATTTCACCGTCGATGGAAGGAGTCGAGAAATCAAGTCCGTCATCAATGTCGTCGTAGTCGGAGTCGCCATTGAACTCAGCCTCAAAAGGATTGTCTTCCAAGTCGCTCGCCGGCGAAAGTGTGCTGGGCGACATCGTATTCCTAGGCTAAATTCCAAACTTGAGCAAAACGTTAGCAGCAGAGAGGATGACTGACGTCCATGGCTGCCAACTTGGCATCGCGCTCTTGCTCCTCGAATTCTGCGACTAGACATCGTCAGCTGGAATACTGGGGTAACACGGCAACGCTCACGATCTCTCCCAGCCCTGCGCTTATCGCGCAGAAGCATGTAAGCTACCTTGACGGCGTTCCCCTGAACACCGTCGTCCCTCCGTAGACATTCCCAAATGTCCTCCTTGTCCACGCCGTCCATCCTTGACGCAAGCTCGTCGACGACATCTTCCTCAATTCGGCCCAATCCCTCGATGATCTCGAAATCCAGCGCCTTTGCAGGGGTCACCAACGACGAGAGCGTGCCAAGAACAGGACCAGGGGGTGGAGGAAGAGGCGTGAGGTAACGTCGAAGATCAGTCGTGTAGAAGGGATGCTGCGTGATCTCGGGAATGGTTATCCGTTTGACAGGGTCGACCGCAAGCATCGCATTGATGAGGCCTCTTGCGTCAGCACCAAGATAGCTCGGCATATGGTAGCTTCCCTCTGTAGACAAAGAAACCAGTTTCGCTGAGTTACCGAGTGAGAGCAAGCGATAAAGCGGACGTACGACTGATTTTTGTAAACAAGGTCTGGACGTCATCGTCCTCGAATGGAAGTCTTCCGCAAAGCATGACATAAAGAATAACTCCACAGCTCCAAACGTCGATCTCCGGACCCGTGTAAAGCCCACCCCGGATGACTTCCGGAGCGGCGTAATTCGGACTGCCACAGCTCGTCTTTAGAAAGTCCCCATCCTTTATCTCATTTGAGAGACCGAAATCGGCAATCTTGACGTTGAGGTCGTCATCGAGGAGGACGTTCTCCGGCTTTAAATCTCGATGGACGATCTTCAATTTGTGGCTGTACTCGATGCCGGATATGAGTTGTTGGAAGAATCTGCGAGCGCGAGGTTCCGGCATGCGTCCGTTATTGACGATGTAGTTGAAGAGCTCGCCGCCGGCGTACTCCAAGACAATTATGATATCTGTCGGGGTGGATATAACCTCGTATCTACATGTGGCACGTGTCACAAAAGTGGCGCTCGTGTAGGTATATGGATGTGGACATACAGCTTGATGATATGTGGATGTCGAAGGGTGCGCATGTACTCGACCTCGCGCTGGACCCGGGTCTTGGTTTTGGTCATGTGGATAACGGCCTTGGAGATATACTTCATGGCGACCCCTTGTCCAGTGATGGTATGGGTCGCCACTGGCAAGATGAAAAAAGGGGGGATCAACCGGGCACGAAGGGGCGATCGGCATCAGCGAGGGACGTACTCTTGACTTTTCCAAAGGTGCCCTCGGCGATGTCCCCAATGACGGTGTACTCCCCGAGCTTGGAGGCGGAGAACAGCGTAGGCTTGTCGCTCATTTGGAAGAGCCGTCAACGATGTCGTCGTCGTCGTCGGTGGAGTCCTGCTCGGGCTGTGTTGAAAAAAGACTTGTTGTGGTCTTGGCCGATGGCAAGTGGAGTTACGTGTGCGTCCGGGGTCCCATCTCAAGATTATATAATGCGGCCCCCAAGTGCAGAATCTCGATCACGTGCGTTCGAGGGGCGACATCGCCATGGATCAGCGGAGTCGGGACATCCCTTTGTTCCTTCGTCTTCGAATTACGAACGTCCCCCGAGAGCAGTTGTTATAGCTCTCCCGATCCAACCGCGTCAGGGCCTCCAGAACGACGGAGTTGCTTACCACCCGGAGATCTCAGATATTCAACTTTTGTGTAATGACATTAAAGTGATATACAAACGCGATTCAAACGTCCGTCGTGCGAGCAAGAAGAAATACAAATCATTAGATCCCAACCACCTCCTCTGAGTGTGCTGGACACCATTGACGGGGCAACTTTGCTCGACGTCATCTTTGCTTGAGCAAGGCACCGCACTGCTTAGCTAAGCTAACCACGGAGTCTTGTACAGCAACTCTGCCAGCCCCACAACCTGTTTTTTTTTTCCAGCGTTGCAGCAAGCTATATAGCACTGTACATCGTTGACTGGAAGAACCCACTTTGGGCAGGCTTTATTATCCAGATGGTCAAAAAATTTCAAGGGTAAGTCCGCCAGTCGCAGCTTCCCTGGACCCCACCCTCCAGGTCCCTCCTGATAAGAGTCACAGCAACGCCTACGATCCTTATAATACCCATGCATCCACGCCCTATGGCGCCCAATCCACAATACCCGTGATTTTGTATCAGTGCGTCGTTTGTCTGTTCTCCACAGGTATGCCTCGCCGGTCCATCGTTCTTATCGCATGCTCTGTTTAGGCGATCTGAGACTACACCATTGCTCCCGGGGAACACACAGTATACATGGATGCTCACGCCTCGTTTACGCCGGGTCGGAGGCTGGAGCCTAGCGCTCGTCTTCTCACTCATGGTCTATCAGACATTCATGCACTTCAAGTATTGTCCGCTGGACCCTGACACGATGCACGCCATTCGTCTGGGCTGGGGAGAAGAAGAAAGTCAGCACGCCGTCCAACAGCAGGAATGGGAACGCAGGAGCCAAGAGCAAGCTGAGAAAGAGGAGAGATGGAAACACGCGACGGAACAACACGAGACAGAGGTGGCACAGCGCATACGCGAGGAACAAGAGCGTGAAGAAAAGTATTTGCAGGAGTGGACCCACAAGATTGAACAGCACGCACGCGAGTTTGAGGAGATGCGGTCCCGTGAAAGGGAGGAGCGAGCGAGAGAGCGAGAAAACTGGGAGCGTGAGATCGAAGAGCGCGAGCGGCGCGAGGAAGAAGAGCGCCAGAAGCTCCATATGTTTTGGGGGCATGTCGAGGCGCATAAATGCATCACGTATGCGACGAGGGAGTATACCGCGCAACTCATGAACTTGCCCACGGCCTGGAAGCATCAGTTGGATGCATGCAAGGCGACGCCGCTTGAAATTCATGGCACTTCCTATCTTCCGAAGACCTGCGAAGATAAGGTAGGCGGTTCCCCAAGAGGATGTTCAGGACATTGATACCGTGTTAGGGCCCCGGCGTTGTGATCGGTCGATGGGAGATCAACCAACAAGAACCAGAGTGCACAACATTCTGGGATTCGTACAATGACAAGGCAGGCCCACTTCCTGTCATAAGCTATTCTTTGCAGCGCTAACAATATTCCAGGGTTGCACTTCGCCCGGGTCCGGGCGGAAGGCAAGACTCGATTTCCTTGTTATCCATATCAGGACTGACTACTTCATCAGCATGTCACGCATAAACTGATGAATCTTCCTGAGAAAGGTGACTGGCTGGAATTCTGTGCCACAACACCAGCTCGTTTCGACCATATACAATTCCCAGGCGCTCAGGAATGTATCAATTCAGTACGTGTGTTCTGGCGGCCATGAACTCGACTGAATTGTCCTCCCATGTAGATTTGGGGCATATACGGTCAATGGGAAATGGAGGACGGAAACTGCTGAATGTGTCTCTACCCTTTCAGTTGCTCTCCTGATTGACAAGTCCGCCCGAAAACTATATCCTCAACTTGGTTCACACTGCATGCTTTCGAAATGCTGTCTATGGGCTCTTATTTGTACTGCAAACATGTTTTATATTCTGTACGACAACGATGAATCTGATGACAATCCGATGGTTTGGGCTCGTTCAGTGGTAGAAGGACGTCACCGTAGTAAATAGGGAGGGGGGAGCGAAGGTGAAATAAACGCATGCCTCGTACCCCCAGTCGCGTTCACCACATCGTTACTGGGCAATCTTCCCTCCTGACCTTTGCGAGAACCCACCTCCCCCACCTTCAACGTGCCGAGAACGACCTGTCGAAAGCCCTCTGTTCCACACACGTAGGCCTACCTCTCTTGTACGTTCTCGATGTTTAATATGTGCAGCGTATCCTTGCTCAGTCGACCCGCATGCTACGTTACCTCGACGGCGATTACTGTCCGACCCACTCTAGGCACAGACGAAGACGAATTCTTGAAGATGATCGGCTGTGCGTTCCAAGGCGCATGACGAGCGGAAGCAACACGCCAGACTCGCGTGTGGACACTACGAGGTGATATCATCCACACGTCCCCGCACCCGCTTCTGCCACAAGCGGGCCAACATGGCGAGGAATGATATCACCCCGATCCCACCGGCGATCCACAACCGCTTTCGAGTCTCGGCACGCGCGGAGGATCCTTCACCGTGTCCGGAAGCACATGCCTCCACTTCCGTGGGGCAACGCAAAATCGCCAGCGATACAAACGAGGGAGCTGCAAGGGCCGCGTCCTCGAGGAGTTCTGGGCGAAATTGCCCATCTGGTGTGGGATCGCGCTCTTCTGGGCCTGTGTCGTATGGTGAGCGACAACGATACATGACCACGATGGGGCGCCAGCGGCCGTGCTTTCAGAGAACCGACTCGATCCAGATAAGAACAGCGCCGGTCGCGAACGAAACGGACGTGACCCCGGCTAACGGGGTAACCTCTACATTTCCGAGGGACGCCAGTAACCGATTACCTTGGACGAACGTAAGTTCTGGTCCAAGACGGACGTACCGGAGTAGCCTGGAATAACGAGCGTCTGACCATCGCTAGGTCGAACGCGCACAAACCGCCGCGTTGATTCGTGCCTATATGTGATGGACGTCCCCAATCCGAGCCATGAATGAACGGTATGACGTCATTGGGCAATCGCTCGTCGACACGTCGACACGAGATCTCGCATGTCGATGGTCAATATCTATCATACGAGTAACGTCATGATGAATATTTTGAGTGTGGTGGTGCCACGTACCCAATCATTGCATATTGGCTTCGTTCACGACGGACCGTACGCGGAGTGGTGGTCCGTCGTTTCGATGTATCCCGCAAATTCACTCCGTCTTCGCGTCGAAAAACCGATGCCGATCCCTGCTATCGCCACGGGACTCCCTGTCGACGGGCCGCGCCGTTCCGAGGAAACGGATCCCCCTTCCCGAACATGTGCATTCAACATGGGCTCGCCCAGATGAGTCGACTCGTCGCAAACCCGGTTGACCATTCGGACCGGCGATGATGGAGGACCTGGGATGTCTGTCGTCGACCGTAGTGACTGGGACGAACGGCAGGCGGGTTGTGTGGGATACTTGGTATTCTCCTGGCATTTCGGGTTCGATCTTCGGACGTGACCTTGCCAGCGGCATCCTCTAATACAGTAGACTTGCTCGTAGTGCAGACGAGTCGAAAGTGCAACGCGACGCCACCGCCACCACGACGCGCACCACCTAGACTCGAGTCTCGCCACGTCCGACTCCCACCGCCCACAATGCGCCGCGCCCACAGCGTCCGCACCTACCCCCGCACGTCCCTCTCCCTCAGCGCCGACCACACCGACCTCAGCATCCTCCGCGAAACCGACGACCCCCCCTCCATCGAAGACACCCTCCGCAAACAACTCCTCGACAAAGACCGAGAGAACGACAAGGTCGAGTCCGCTCCACTCTTTCCATGTCCACAGTAAAGCTCAAACACCCGCTCACGCTCGCCAGCTCCAATCAACGATCCTGACCCTCCAAACCCAACTCGCCTCCCGTCCCCCGCTCGAAACCATCCTCTCCCTCGAAAAAGAGTACAAAAATCTAGACCTCATACTCCAGGGAACTCAACGCGAGAACGAACGGTGCATGGCGGAACTCGAACGCGTGCGCACGCGCGAACGGTCGCTCGAACAGGCGTTGGCAAAGTTGGCGGGCGAGAATTGGCAGGTAGGTTACCCCCTCACGATGAGGATTTACTCCCTCTTTTTTTGTGTGGATTCGGAGCGTTAATCGCGCGTAGACGGTGTTGGATATAGGTCCGGCCTCGGCGACGGTCGTTGCCCGGGCGATGGGGTCGTCGTTCTTGAATCGGGTGACGGCGACGCCGCCGCCGTCTTCGGAAGCTTCCGAGCCCCCTACTGCAGCGTCACAAGCTTCTATCGAGGCCACGCTGTCTCAAATGGAGCAAATCCGTCTCCTGGTGCTCGGCATGGAACAGCGCATGCAGGACCGCGAGGAAAAGTTGACGAAAACGATTGAACGTGCCGAGGTTCAGGAAGTCAAGTGTGAGGCGTTGAGAAAGGCAGTGTTACCCACCAAGATAGCGGCATAAAGTTGCGGCAGAGCAAGTTGCAGAGGTTGTATTCCCCTTGTCACCATCATTTGTATCCTAGGACGCCACCTATACCCCCTGTATGCATACCTGTATAAGCGAGCACGACCAAGCATTCTCATAATATAACACTCGCGGCAATATATTGCAACTACACAAATGACAGTGGGTGGGTAGAATAAATGTATGGTGGACATGCAGTATGGTAGCTGGACTTGACGTGATGCAAATGACTGGTTGACAGGATGGCTGCAAATTCTAGCGAAAGCCGAAAAATCGGATAAACATGAAGCGCACTTGAATCAGCTTTTTGAGCCCAGGAGGGCGATGCGAAACAAGGAACGTCGAGCTGATGGCGCATGGTAAATAGTAGAAGAAACGTGCACATCTTGGATCGATGCAAATAAGCATGAATCAAATAACAAATGATGGTTGAGAGTTCGATGCGAAGATTGTTCTTTCGTGCAATGCGGAATACAACTTGAAGGTCGGTGCGGCCGAGGCGTAGTACAGCGGAGAATCGAAGTAGGCTATTTGCGTTTATTTCGATCGTCGTGAAGAATGCGGTTGTGAAATGCTTGATCGATTATGGTGGTGCCGTTGTGGCGAAACTTGCAAGATCGGTGCGGAAGATGGCTTAGCCCAGCGTACTAGTGCGTAAATTCTTGTGCGGTTTCCAATGTGGGGCGGAATCCCGGGCGTTCAGACGACAGATGACGTTGCAAAGATTCCATGAAACAAGATGCTCGATGCTGGAATGGATGGCCAGAGATAATTCAGTATCCATAATAGGCGCGCTTGTAGGGCCGTCGTCAGTCACAAGAACATACAAGGTGAATCAAGTGATCGTGACGGACCATCCTGTCGCTGCGTGAACAGTCAGACCACGGTGCAAACAGTAGAAAAAGAGACATACAAAAGCCAAATGACCTTGGATCCTGTCTTGCATCCACGGAGTGTCACGATGTGCCCCCTGATACACTCGTAGAGCATCGTGCGTTGATCCTTGTCAGCCTGAAGTACGTGGGATGACTGTTCGCAATTTCAGAGGCGTAAAACAACTTACCTGGGGCAGCACGTTTGCGATGAGCTGACTGCCTGTAACGGACAAGGCAAGGTCAACAATCATGGCACGACGGCCACTGGAAGGTGACTTCAGCATGGCGTTCAAGAGGGTCGGATATCACTGACCCTTTCGCCGGCTCACACATCCTCTTCACGATCCTTGCGAGCGTATCAGGACCCGTTTCCTTGAACGCCTTGGTGACCGACTTGAATCCCTGTTCATTGGTTGCATAGTCGAGCAAGTCGGCGATCAAGTGATCAAGACACATCTGACGGTGTTTTGGTGAACCATGTTCCAAGACTAGTGTGTGACCGTCAGCGCTGTTTGTGGTTAACCGCTGACACGCACTGTGTTGGATGCAGTATGATCCCCATTGGTTTTTAGCGATTTCGCCAAAGACGATGGATCCCTGATTCAACAGTTCGTCGATGATACCGTCTTTCGCAGATTCCTCCAAGTTCTCGAAGGCGTGCTGCGGATGACTGAATAACGGCTACGCGACCACGTCAATGAGGGGCGTCACCTGAACAACGAGGGACCCAGTTTCGTGACACGCAAGCGATGCCCATTTTCCCTTGAGTGACTTGTTGACACTTGGAGGTGAAACTGAGTTCATATGCAAGCTTCGAAGCCCGAAATTACTCACTAAGCGAAGATCGGTGGCGCAGGAGGGGTCCAACTCAATTCCATGATCTGGGTGTCGTTCGTTAGAACGTGGAGTAAAGCGCTAGCGACGGGGATATACTTTGCTCCAAACATGAGAGGCATGCTTGTTCACCAACGTCAAAGCCGGATCGCCGAGAAGAAGCTCCGACACGATCAGCAACCTAATATCTTCTTCACAATCGAGAGCCTTTTGAAGTACGTGACATCCGTAGCAATTAGTTGCAAGTTCGACCACTCGGCCCCTGTGAGTTTTCCCCCCCTTCAGCACGTGAGAATCGACGGAAAACGGGGTCCGAACAAACCTCATACAACCCACGATCTTACGTCGCTCTTCGGCAGTCGCAGCTGCCTCTAGACATCTCTGAACAGCCCAGTTTCCAAATCTATGTGAGCCCTATCAGGTCCGAAATGTCGTAATAAGGGGTGATGGTGAAAAAATACCGATGAGACATCATCTCGAAGCCACGCGCACATATGGCATCTATAATCTTATGACGCTCTTCCAGGTCCGCGACTTTGAGCTTCTGCTGCAGGAAAATTGAGGCCTGCTGGTCCGATGACTTGATAATACGGGCTACGAATACATGATATGGCGGAGACGAGGAGGGGTGAAGGAGCGACAAGAAGTTAATGGGCTGCGTAAACGAAGGAACACATCCACATATTAGTTGATATGTATTTCGAATCAAGGAGAGAAGCCGTGCCTCGTGGGAATGCGCTCCCGCGGACCCATGACGTGCAAAAGCGTTTTGAGAGGGAGATGTCCTCAGGGAGTCCTCGCCTGGTAGGCCAATGGAAAAGTCACTCATAGGCTTGTCTTCCGTCCTCCGCCACTCTGGCAGTTGTTGCTGGTGACGCCAGGTCGAAGGCGAGACGCTGGACAAATCTGATCGGCGGACGAGTTGGGGGAAAGCACTATCGTACAGGGGCTGAGTGCCAAGCGCGGGAGAGGTGTTCTCCAAGTATTGATCAAAGAATGGAAAGCCACCCGAGGGCAGCGCACATGACGCCGGAGGCTCTAGAAGACGCGGCGGAGGGATATTAACAATAGACAAAAAGTCGCGCGCCTTCAAGGGAGAGCCGGGGTCGAACAAAAGAGAGGACGGCGATACATTGGAAGGCACGGGCGGTGCTTCGTACGGAGGAGTGACCTTCAAGTCAAACGAGGTCTTTGCAGGTGACAAATCTGTGGGGGTCAAAAGTGCAGATGCCGTCGAACTCGGGGACACATCGGGGGAGCCTGACAAGTTCGCGGTCTCGTTATTCAAGACGCGAGCAGGCTGTTGAGGGTACGGCGCGGGAGAGTTGAGATTGAGCGCGCGCAAGAGCTGCTCGACATGCTATACGATAAGAAAGGTGAGTATATGCGCCGAAAATAACGCGAAATCAAACGTGCGTCGTCGTCAAGCTCGGGACTCTGCCTTTTCCTGCCGTCACCGATGGCACCAATGTCCCTTTTGCGGGGTGGGCCGACGAGCCCGACTGGACCGAAAACGTCTTCGCTCCCAAACATCGGATTGAAGCCTCGGAATCCCCTCTGCGGACGAAAGGCCGCTTTTTCTGCATCACGGGAAAAAGTGTCAATGGCATTAGGCCAAGTGGAACCCAACTGCTGAGGCTGCGGGGCCCAAATGGAGGCAGCCGTCGTCCTCGATCGGGGAGGACTGTAATTATCAACAAAAGGGAGGAAAGACTGCGCGCTCGTGTTGGGCTGCATGATCGCTGGGAGGTGGATGGTACGTGGGGCGAAGAAAGAGGGAAATCGCGACCGACAGGTCTTTTATATGGATTTCCGGGTGCGCTGACGGCCCGTCCGATGTGACGATCCCCCAGCAGACAGTCACATTCCTTTTTAGGGGAAGATTTGACCTAATTTGGAAGGCTTCTTTGCACCCTCCAACCCGCACTGTCCGTGTATGACAGGCCTTTGTGTTCGATGTGTTGCCGCCAGTTCGACTATCAGATACTCACCAGCCTAATCACAGACGCACACGCATCCATGTACCCTTTGTGCGATCCCGCGCGACTCTGATGCCATTCGCTGCGCCTCACAGAAGAGGGCTGGTGTGATGCTGAATGCCATCTTGACTCGTCACAATGTCACAGTTGGAGCCTAGGGATCCGCGGTAGTCGAATCAACTACAAAGGACGATAAAGTGCGTGAACGCCCACCGAGTGCATTCGATATATACAAAACGTCGAGCGCGGTGTGCATTTCATCCTCGCAATACTTTATACATCGAGGAAGGCAACGAGACGGCACTCAACACGTTGGATGTATTATCCTCAAAAGGGAGAACACAAATAAATTTTTCGTACGGTGTCGCCTGGAGTAGTCATGGCGTCCATTCTGCATCAACGCCGTTTACTTGAGCATGGCAAAGTATGAACCGGAAATTTGGCAGTGCCTCACGAAACGCGAAAGGGACTATACCTAGGGTCCAAATTTACAAAACGATGAAGATGAAGCTATCAGTCTTGGCACCGGGACAAAATGCAGGTGCAGGGCTGTGGGCTCTGGAAAGATAGGTTGCAGGACACAGAATCTAGCCCTCCGGAAGCCCTCATCAACCTCTGCCAAATAACAATTCTCACCCGATCCGAAAACCGCGAGAATCTGGACGAAAGACGACTTGAGCTAGGACACAACTTCGCAATCTGGCAAACGCACGGCGATCAGCTGTCTGTACCTATTTGCGTTTCATATTCACACCAGGGGGTGGCGCATAAAACGGTCGGAGTCCAGGCGTCTATTGGTATTGGATTGGTAGACCGGGTTTCCCACTGACCGGGACGCCAGCAACCATGAGTTTCAGTACGTCAATACGCGTATCGGTGAAGAAGGGGGACGAGGGTGCTGGCGGAAATTAACGCATTTCGCTAATCGCTGTAATCGAGGGTGAGGTTGTACGCGAGAGAAGGTTTAACAAATGAAACGTTGGATACAAAGCAGTGTGACCGGTCAAATTCATAACGAACGGATATTGACTGGCAGAGGTACACTGCACCGTTACCAACATACATGCTGACGAAGTGCGGAAGAACGCGCAAAGGATCTCGACCACCTGAGGTTGGGAGCCCAGCGGAGCCGGTCCGAGGAATCCGTGCAGAAATTGATGTTGGTGAGAAAAGACTCCCACGGGACGCCACAGAAGGCTCTTCAAATCTGCAAAGAGATGTTTGTAACACTATCGCGCAAGCCACCCGAGAGTGCTGATTGGAGGCCGGCGGACAAAAAAGGGTATTTGACGACTGATCCTGTGCCGTTCCCAATGAGAAGGGAAATTTGGGCGTTTTTGGTAGGCCCGAGTTTACTGATGGGTTTCAAGCCATACATGGTCAGCATAACGTCAGAACGTCCGATGAGAAAGGGGGGGCGGTCAACGATTCAGCATCACGTACGATTAGGGCCGCGCAGGAGCACATGGATGAGTCAACGTTCAATCACGTGTCGCAGTGCACACAGCAGATCTGGAGAACTGCGGCGGGCGGGGTTTATCGCATAGAAAGAGGGGGAATCTGTATACGAACGTACTAAACCGCATACGAGTTCGGGTGGTACGACACAAGGGTGAGCAGCTGACACGGAAAACGGGGTTGGAGTAGTGTCGTGTGCTAGATATGAACAAGAGGACCTACCGCTTGTATATGGACTAAGTGAAGGTTATAATTGAATGGGAGAAGCGCCATTGTAGAATACGAGGAATGATTGACGGCGCAAGCGAGGAGGGGCCGAAATAGAAAAGTTCTGTGGCGGAGGACAGAGTTCAGTTCAAGTTGGCAGTGCCAGTGGGAAGGGCATCAGATTGGTAGCAACGGAAGTCTATCCCACACGAAAAAAGCAACGCCAATCATCGGGCGGCGGTTGTCGAGCACCGGCGATAAGGCTGACCAGGGTCCGTCTCCGTGGCGGCTTACCTCAGCAAGACAAAAAGGCAGGAGGACTCGTCTGAGATGGGCAGGGCAGAGTACCGCTGGGATGGGTCGCAACAAGCATATAAGGAAATGAGAAAAATCTAGAAAACAGAGACTGGAAAGGGAGGAGACACGTTCAAGGCGGAGCCGGTGAATGGGGATGGGATGTGAAGGAGACTTGGAGTGGAGTGGGCCGGGGTGGGGAACGGAGATTTGAAACGGCGTTTATGAGCTGGCCCGACCAGGTCGATACCGTGGAAGGAGTGTTACGTAGGCCGGGCGGGGAGGTTGAGTGGTTCGGGAGCGGGTCCATATTCGAGGATCTACCGTAATCATTATCCACCTCGGCGGTGATCATACGTAGCCTTTACCAACACTATATCAGTCCTCCGTCCCTTGCCACTCTATACCCTCCTCCTCCCCCTTCTCCCCATGCCGTCCCCCATCCTCCGTCTCCCCCTCGAGCTCCTCGAGAAAATCGTCCTCGACCTCCACGATGACCCCGCGCCCCCGTCCGTGTTCCTCCCCCTCCTCCTCACCTCGAAGCACTTCTACGACGCCCTCAGCTTCAGGTCGAACAACCACCTCTACGCCTGCATGTTCCGCTCCTCCTTCGACCACTCCGGTCCCACCCGTCGTCTCGGCCATCTCGATGCGCCCGGCCTCTCCACTCAGCTCCGCGCCAACTACAAGGCCATCAAGTGCATTCGCCGTCGCAACATCCGCGCAGACGACGTCCTTCAAACATTCTGGACCTGCTTCTCCATGTTGATGGAGAACGACGGCAAGAACCGCTGCCAGCTCGACGCAGCCGGTCTCCCCGACTTTGTCGACGGCTTCGTCCGCGAACGCCTCTACGAAAACACCATCGACGGTTGGCCTGCCGAGGACGAGCTCAACTCCCTCGCCGTCTGGTTGCTCTGGCTCACCACCACCGAAGGTACGTTCTCCTTCTCCTCGTCCTATCTCGCTCCCAACATCCTCGCTAGAGCGTCTCAAAGCCGAGACACCCGCACAACGTGCCCAGATGACCAGGCTCATCCTGCCATACGTCCTCATGCCCATCCGCGTAAGTTCGCCTCCGCCATACCTCATCCCTATGCCTCACCGTTCCCCAGTACGCCGCATACTTCGCTCCACAGGTCCACTACACCCTTCCCCTCCCACGCGACCTTCCTCAAGCTCCCCACTCGTTCCTCACCGTCCATGGTCCCTATCCGCAGTACCGCGATGGCTTTTCGCGCACCATGTCCCTCTACCACGCCGACAACATCCAACTCGGTGTTCCCCTCGCCTCCGTCGCAGCCAAACTCATCTACTTTTCTCATCGCGAAGTCTTTCCCGTCGCCGTCCCTCCCCATCTCCCGAGAACCCGTGCCCACGCCTTCCAGCTCGGCCTCCACATGGTCGGCCCCACACAAGAGGACGTCCAGGAGCTCAACGAGCACAAGGTCGCCAAGTTCGTGCCCAAATCAACTCGGGAGTGGTGGAACGACATCAAGGACTACGACACCCTCCGTCCAGAGGTGCGCTCCAAACTCGCTCCGAGTGCCCGATGGGACGACGACTGGAACCGCCTCGCCGACTGCAATTCCGTCTTTACTCCCGTTTCTCTCAAGCGCATGCACTACACCCCCGGCCTGCTCAGCGGTCTTTGGCAAGGCCGGATGCTGGTGTGTGAATCGCCCTTCAGCTTCTCCTCTCATCTCACGATCATGTATTTTCTAGTTCCCTGACGACGCCGTCTACGGAAACATTATCCAAACACGTCAGATGCCCCCGTCGTTCACCGAACAGTCCATCAATCTCACTGCCGCGCCCGTATTCATGCGTCTTCGCGAATACCGTTGCATGGATGTCGAACCAAACGAACCTGCCCCCTCGGGCGGCATCCAAAACGCATGGTTCCACGGCTCGACGCGATTCCACGAGGTTACGGTGTGTATTTCAGCCATATGACCCGATGACGTTTGACCGAGCCCTTTTAGCGCGGCATGGCTATTACGTGTCAGGAGAGGTCCTCGACTTACAATGAATACGTCGTTGGCGGGCCTGACTTACACGATGAGAGCAAGTGTCGTGGGTGCGAATACCGTGGAACGTCGGAGATGATCTTTCGAGAGGACGACGTGCGGTATCTCACAGTGCTCGATGAGGTCTTGGCAGACGAGGGTATGGAAGGCCCCGAGGACGACGAAGACAATGAGGCGGATGACGATTCGAACGATGCAGATGTGGACATGGCATCGGACGATAAGAGCGAACTCGAGATCACACGGAAATGTGACGGTATCCTCGATATCGTCCTCGTTGGCGAGGTGCGTTCGCCTTCCTCGTTCATTTCCTTATCCCTATTTTTACGCGCTTGTTCTCACTCGCATCATCCCTCCCAGACGGACCGTCGGCATGGTCAAGCTTGGCATCACTACAGATTCTACGGTCGCGTCCGCGAATGGGATGGACTCGTTGCGCTCATCCGTGTTCCTGTGAGTTCTAATTCTTCTGATTGTCGTTCCGTTCCCTGTTCCCGTTCCGCTTCGGAACTGGAAAGGGGAACGTGTACTCCAGCACGTTCGTATCTGACTTTGGCCTGTCTTAGACCCATGCCGGAGGCGCAGCGCTTGGTCTTTGGGTCTTCACCGGCTATGTGGTGGGAGGCCAAAACTTTGTCGGAAATTGGCGGACGACAACGCACCCTGGCGAGCCGGTGACGTTTGAAGCTGCATTTGCAATGTCCAGGCGTGATTGACATGCGTGCTGACCTCATGATACCCATCCACCACATATACGCCTTTTCTGGATAGGGCTTTACCTCTTTTTTGCTCCATGGACGGCGCCGTTTTCACATCTTGCGTTTTGATCTGTATCATACAGAAATACCCTTCACTACCGACAAGTCGTGATCACCACATCCCATCACGCACAGTTGCATATACACATCTACCGTAGATCTCCGCCCACTGCATGTTTCTTCGTCTTCCATTTCCATGCTCTTTTTTTCGTGCTGCACATCTCGCTTCATCATCGAGCCGTTTCTTTTCCGCATATGCATCGACATGCTTGTCTCGTTTCACAGCAACGTTGCCCTTCCATCATTTCTTGTTGCATTACTCCTGGTTTCGTTCTGTGGTTACTGATCATGATGGGGTCGGCGTTGCGTTCTATTTCTTGCAATATTCTTTTCTACCTTTTTGCATACATACACGATGTTGTTTTATAGCCAGTTTAGATTACGTTTTTGCGATTCGCATGCATGCGTACTTGTACATCCTCACGGACCTCGTTTGTTTTTACGCACAAGGGATATCCCCAAGAGCTTGTCTATTAGATTAATCACATCGTATCTGAACCGCAAGCGATGCAATAGCTATGGCCGAGACGGCTCTATGCGTCCAGAATTGGCGACGTTTCCAGTGGCCGGCGTTGTCCATGTGACGCGCATATAAGTTTATCATCATCCAGATCTTGTCAAGGTCGTGTGGGATTCAACTCTATTCAAAACTACTGTATACTGCCTTGTCATTGTTTAGGAATGGGAATGACAGCGGGGATCAAGCAAGGTGTCGCACGGCGCACAGGATTCGGACGGGGGAACACGGGGATTTCCTTGCTCCACTGACGGTGGCAAGTTACAGTAAGTTACAGTACCTTCGCACCGAGGGCATCGCTCCACCGTAGGACGTGTCAACGATGCTCGATTGGGAGATCAAGGCCCATGAAACGGGATCGTGTTCACCGTTCACTGGTCACCGTTCACCGTTTGACTTGGTTCCGCGACGCCACCGATTCCAGTCAGACTCGGCGCGACGCCAAAACCGAAAACCCAACGACCCCTCGCTAGGCTTTGGCGCAATCGGAGAAATGTTGATTCGGACGCGTCGGTCGTCGGAGTGCAAGATCGGGGCTGGAAAGACTGCGAGCGGTATACGTTGGGCGTTGACGTTGGCGTTGGCGGAGAATCACTGACAGGTCATCACGACGAGTATGGGCAGGGACGCGTGCTCGACGTGTCGCCCTGTGGTGGTGGTACGTACGGTCCAAATCCCGGTCCCTGTCTGCCCATGGACGACGACTCGCGCGGGAGGAAGTGATCGCTGAGCGGGTTCAAGTTGACGATCTTGTCTGGATTCGTCGATGCGCGTGCGTGTCGTTAGCCCACACCTCAATCCACGCATGACGCACAGTGTTCTTACACCCCTTCTAGGAGACGCCGTGGGAGGACCGTTGAAGTACTTCCCTCGCCAAACGCACGATTCGACCGACGGTGCAAAGCGGACACCCCTGGCGGGGTTCACGACCGTGGGCGGTGCGTCACGCGCCATGACTCATGCGTTTTTGCCCCACATATCACGTACATTCGTCGCCACTGCACCCACCCCTTTGTGTTTCGCTTATCGGGAGGTATCGATTTGGTTTTGGCCGTGTCCCACCATCTCCGTTCGCCTGTTCGCCCCTAAATCCCGCTCTCGTTCGCACGCATACGCGGTGACCTTGGCACAGAAGGTGCAGCCGACGCCCCCCTTAGATTCCTCAAGTGTCGCGCTCGCGGCACAGCGTCGGACGCCGCATCAGCCCGGCCCAACGAACTCTTGTGAGTCCCCCGGGCGATCGTTCCCACATGTAGCTATGGTACGCCCACGTCTCTCGTCCATCAGCTTCTCTGTTTCCACTCCACACGTCTATTGGGTGCACTGGACGTTCTTTTATTCATATCCGCCGTCCGTCGCTTCTTCTCATCATCATCCCTTTTTCTGATCGTTTCTCGTTGCTCATTTCCCGCAGTTCCCCCCCTCTCGCCCCGCCTGTGTCGTACCTCCCTTCTTCTCGCTATTTCCCCCTTATCGTCGCAAGACCGCTGATGGGCTTGCGGATAAAGCTAGGGATATGCTAGAAATACTGATCGAAATCGTACAGGATCCAAGAGTGCTACCCATGTCGATAGAGAAGGCATCGACGGGATCGCAGGTGCTCTGGCGGACGGACCCGATGCGTGTGTCAAGGCCTTCCGTCGACAGATCGGCGAGGACTGGATCAAGGCAAGGTATGTCAGTGTATGTCTGTATGCACGTGTATGCGAGCATTTACAAGTCTCTCTTCCAATCGATTCACTGTGTATGGGTTAGCTTCTCGCTCGGCGTCCATGCCGCATCGACATGCGTCGTGGGGTCGTACTTGAGTCGTTTGATACACGTTCCCCCCTTGTTCGCTTCGAGGGGGAATGATGGTGGGTCTTGATCTTGGGTCCTTGGCTGTGTCGCGATTGTTTTTCAAATCGGGTCGATTTATGCAGGTCAGTGGGTTGAATTGAATGGGTGATTATCGTGACGAGCTGTTATCCTCGTTGGGGGTCTGGTGGTTTCATTTCCGCTCGCATGTATTTTTCACTGTGGCTTCTCTTTGGATTGATCTATCCTTCATTTGAATTTAGATTACGCGTTCGATCAAGGATGAGTGGTGTCTCCGCGGAGACGGGTTGGGCGTCGATGAACTCGACCAGCGAGGAGGCGTTGAGGGCGTTGGTGGAGAGTGCGCACATGTGACAGGTGGGGCGATTGCGAGGCTGTTGGCGTTGTGACTGGAATCGATCGAACATGGCTATGAGATTCTCTATCGGTCTAGGTCTCTGATACGGATACCGACACCGACACCGACAACGCTGATCTGAGCAGCGTGGGCAGTCCAAGACGAAATGGGTGCCGACGCTCGCGGCGTACTACATGCTCTCCCAAGGATCGAGTAAACTAGGGGGACCTTAGGTGCGTGTGTCCGAGGCGTTCAAAGCTGCGCTCGAGGAGGGGACGAATACTGCGTGTGGTGGGGACACGGGGGTATTTCCGCACGGGCAGAATGCGCGCGAGATGAAGTTGATGGTGCGGTTGGGCGCGGATTGGCGCAAGGTGGTGAGGTGGGGGGTAGGAGTGTGTGCGGTCGATGGGGTTGGAGGGGGGCTGCGAAGCTGGCGCGGGTGGGCGCGATGGGAGCAGCGAAGGGCAAAGGGCGAAGGGGGGGTGAGGTCCCGTTTGGAGCGGTCCGACGGGGGTTCGGTTGCGGATCAGTGATTGCGACGTGAAGTTGGGGATAAGTTGCGAGGGATTTCGAAGGCGCGGTGCCCGCGGAGTGTATCCGGTTTGTCATGAAAGTGGGGTGGGTGCATAAGCGTGACGGGGGGCGTGGAGTGAGGTAGGGTACCCTGTTTGTTCTGGTGCTGACTAGGACCTTTCGTACTGGGTGCCGTGTCTCCGCAGTCTGGTCAAAACTTTTTCTTTTCTTCTCCATTTAATTGGGTTACGTTCTGTCTTGGGGTCTGATACGTCCTGTCATCGCATACCTATCCCGCTGATGCGGCGTTCACCCTATCCTCGATGACCCACATCATGACAACCAACCCAAGGTGAACGACGACACTTGCCTAATGCGGTATTAATGCGGGGAAGTGCGCGGGAACGAATTAGTCATTGACTGTACAGCCGTTGAATTAAAATTTTTCTTTCCGCGACGTGTGTCTTTTCACCGCATGCCAATTCGCCTTGAACTTGAATGCCCTTTGCACGGACAACTCCTGAAAGTCACTTGAACAACGGCCACGTTACCTATTCCCTATGCCTACCCGGACCGTCCAACTCCTCGCACGATTCAGACACCCACCGACCAGTCAGGGCCCTTGGTTTTGGAATCTCTACACCATGGGTCCGTTACGTTGGTGGAACATCGACTGGACCGCGCCGGCTCGCTGTGAGGTGTCGTTTTGATGCTGAACAGGTGCACGCGTCGGCGCGCGTCATTTTTTTAATCGGGTCTCTAATAGAGTTGAGGTCGGTGGTTGAGATCTGCCGAACTCGTAGTTGTGGGACAGACATTTTCCTTTTATTTTTTCTGGCTTATTCCATTTTATTTTATTGGTGTTTTGGAATACTGGGTGTTGAATGCCATTGCTAGCTAAATGAAAAGGAACCAGCAATGATCAGAACCAGTACTACTACGAGTGCATCGTTGAACTCATCATCGGGGAGCGCGAGGCAAGAAGATGACGTTGCCCAAGGTCAGACGGGCGCTCGAGCTGATCGTCAAACCAAAGCCGGCGAGTACACGTTTTTTTCGCCCGGTCTCTCGTCCGACAAGGCAGGGAGGCGGGGGGGACGTCGTCAAAGTTGATCTGATGTGACTCACGTTCTTGAACTTGCTAGTCGTTCGAGGTCCCGACGTCGCAACCAGATCTTCTGTACAAGTTTCCTCACGAATATAGTGCGGTTCATTTTTGTACTAGTCGATGACGGACTGATGCGTGTTTGGCGACAGGTTTCTACGCGGCGCTCGCTGGGTCGCCGGGGCACACGCCTTGGGCTCGGGCGCCTGCGACGAGCGCGCGTGGTGGGACGCAGACACGGCGGGCTGGAACGAGGCGCCAGACTCACAAGGTAGGCTCTCTCGCATCCGTCTGATGCCTACATACGGTATATGCGTCCTCACACCACGCAGATGCGCTCGTCTCAAGGTCTGGATGACAGTCTTACTCCAGCCCTGTGCCGTTCGATGGGGACGGTGACGCCGACCCCGAACCAGAGTCTGCGTTACCTCCAAGTTCCGTCGCCCACGTCCTTGTGGGAACTTGATGTGAGCGATTATATCCCTGGCCCTCTACTTGCTTTATTGACGGACCTCTAAAGCGATCAATGAAACTAGGGACATCGTTTCGAGCGACCTCGTCCCCTCGCGGTCGTCTTGGACGCGTGGCAGAAGAGTTATGTTTGGCGATCCTGTCGTGCGGTGTCTGGACGAACGCTGAACTGCTACCCGACAGGCTTCCAAATGTCCAAGGGACTTGAATGATCGAGGCGCGCTGCTTGTATGTGATGCCGACAGTCCCGCACGCTCTCCAACGCCGCTGGCGGGTGTTTTTTTTCTATTTTTGTCATGAATCAAGTCCCAACCCTGACAGGAACGTTGTGCGCAGGTTGATTCCCTTGCCACTAAACCTGATTGTTCCGATGTATGCAATGATTCTCCGCGATCCGATGGCACTGTTTACTTTGACGCCTTGGACACGCTCAGCCTATCGCATTCGTGTTCCATAATGGAGGATGACACCGAGGTAAACTGTGTTTACCCTGGTCGTCCCTGCCTCGTGCCTTCATATCGTACTGTCAACAGGTCGCTGGAAATGGTCCGTCGGAGTGCATGTCAATATCCTTTTTCGTTTCTATTCATTTCCTTTTGACCACCTGACCATGTCCTCAATACAGTGTACGCCAGGCGCAGGGCAAAGATAACATGGAGGATGCAAATGCAAGCTCAAGGTTTAATCTACCCTCCTTTCGGGTCGAGGGTCCATCCCCAGACAAGAGCAACAGCGATGGCGAGCGCCATCACGCCACGCCACAGTCGAGGGCGGTTCTGGGTTCTCCCGTATGCGTCTCGAGCATTCAATCTTATTCGGGGCCCAGTATCGACAGTGACACGTCTCCACTCCGTCGTTCCTGGTTGGCCGAGAAGGGGGGGCGAGACCACATGATGCCCCTTGGGGGGCAGAGGCACAGGATGGTTCTCGACAGAGTTGGTGCGGAACGCGGAGGATCCCGCGTCCGTTCCTTTGATGGGGCGTCGCCTCATGGTCGGGCGTTACGGTCGTCCATCGTTGGTGGCGTCAACGCACGCTCTCGCGTGAGCGATGAGCACTGGGTAAACGATTACTCGCACGTGGACGTCGTCGACGAGGAGAAGAAGCATCTAGGGAATGATCCGGCCGCTGTACCTCGGCATCAATGTGTAGCATCGGACACAGAGGACCGGAACCGGGACCAGGGACGGACTGGGTATCGTCAACGCGCATGGTGCAAACTAGGTTTCTTTTGTCGAGAGAGGGTGTGCAAGAAGTTTTTCACGTGGCGCGATCACATTGTTGGCGTTGCACTTGCAAGCGTGGATGGTCCGGATCCAGCTGCACCAGAACTAGAGTCTGGTCCTGGCTCTGGTTTTGATCAGGGCGTTGGCGTTGGCGTTGGTGGCCTGACTCGTTGTCGGATATGTGCGCCACCCGTCGGCGCCACCGGGCCGACAACGACGATTGGTGTGGGGACAAGGTCGGAACAAAACCGTGGTAGGCGTCTCTCGAAGCTGACGCGCGCTCGTCCGACGAGTGCATCTGCTTGGCTTACCGGGCCGACGTCGACGTCGACGTCGACACCGATCCCAAAACAAACGCGATCATCTGGCCGACTTGTCAAACGACGACCCAAGAGTCTAAGCGTTGCGATGGCTGGCGAACTGGACGAGGCGACGAGGTCGTTTTGCGCCTGACAGGTTCAAGTCCGACCCGAGGCACTGTGTCACTTGCGCCCGCCACTTGGACCTGTGTTTCCTTTTCTTTTTCTCGGTTTTCATTTCCCATTACATTGTCATGCCATGTCCTGTTCTCTTTCTCTCCGGAACCCTACACAGCCTGTTGCGCTCGTTTGCATGGATAATATTGATACATTGAGGCTTAATCACCGAGGCTTATCTTGGGCATTTTCATGTACGCCGGGTGGCGATGTATACCTGTTTCGACCGGGGGGACGTTGTTCATCAAACTTTCATGCACAGAACCACCGTGTTTGGTATTTACTCTACGCCATGCCAAGACATAACTAGAGCTTATCCGGGTCATTCGGATATAGATCAACTCCCCAAACTGGAACGTCCGATTCTTACTTAGAACAGCTTTTCCAACGGATCGATCACAGCGCCCATCTGGGAAAGGTAATCGGTCAGCGCCAGACCACGGAGCCCAGACCGGAGAACAAAAGGGCCAACAACGTAACGCGATAGCAAAAGCCACCCTGGTCGTCTTAGGATCATGACGCACCTTTTTAACGACACGAGGCAACGTCCCTCGCTGGAACCCCACACGCGTATTCCACTCGGTGCCCAACGGCGCGTCCATCCGTCGCTCGAACTGGGCGTGACTCGTGTACGGATACGGTAACTCGCGGACGAGGTATTTGGCGGCCTTCTTGTCCCGTTTTTCAGAGATGATCAGGTGGGGTTTCGAATGGTCTGCGCGGGCCTTGGGGGCGATGCCCGGGATGGATTTGATCAGGTGGGGTTTTGGGGGTAGCTTTTTGGTGCCGGTGCCGCCCCAGGTGCCCTAGGGAAACGGGGATGGACGGGCAACGTGAGACGTGAGACGTAAGACGTGAGGTGTGGGGTGGTGTGAGATAGGATGGGGAGACGTACCCAGCCCGGGAGAGTGGTGTCCACCTCGTGAGGCGCGTCGGCTTCCGTTTCTTGTCGTTTAGCTTCTTCAAAGGCCTACGCCATGCATGACGTCGCGTGAGTACTCGGAGGGTGGAGCGCAAGAGAGCAGGGTTCACGTACCTGTACCACGTTGTCGCCCGCAAAAGCGAGCGCGACCAGGTCGCGTTGCTGGAACGCCTGCACGCCCTTGCCAGCGTTCTTTCCCTCTGCCTTGCGTTCCTGTTCCTCGACTTCGCTCGGGACGTCCGAGTCGTCCGCGCGCGTGTCTTGCGCGGTGCTCGAGGGACCGGTAGACGCCTTTGAGACGCCTTGTGTAGCTTTCGCCTTGTTTTTCTTGCCCGACGCGCTCGGCGCGGGGGGCTCTGGAATTAAAAGTACGTCGTTTGCGTCGATTTCGAGCACCGCGTCGTCCCTCGCGCGTTCCCTCTCGTCCATATGCTTGCCAGTTTGTTTTTTGAGCTTGTTCGAAGACTTGGTCGGCGCGTCGGCGTCCTTGTGCACGCGCACTTCGTTTCGCTTCCGGGAGGGACCGGAAGACGCTGTAGGAGGTAAAAGCCACGGGTTGGGTATAGAGGTAGAGGTAGGGGTAGGCACAGGTGTGGATATACTTGAAGTAGGTGTCTGTTCGGGAGCGGGCATGTCTTGAAAGAGGTCAGTGGACTGCAGGGTGACGCTAGATGTATCCGAGGCTAATGAACCTATTGTTTTGAGAGCGCCAGGTATCGTTCCAGGTCGAAACGAGAGTCGCCCGCCTGTGCGTTGCACCATAATCGCGTCTGTTGGAGGAGCAGCTGCGATGGCGTCAGCCCCGTCGTCTTCTTCCCCGTCCATCGCGAACCCCATTTCCTTTTGAAGTTCCTCAGCTTGGGCGTCCGCTTCTCGAGACTGTCTCGCAGCGGCATCGCGCATGAACTTCATATTGAACACGCTCTTGCTCTCCAGGTCCGGGAGACTCGCATCGCCCTCGGCGCGCAGCGCAGCCAGCTCTTCGAAAGCACTACGCTTGATCTCTTCTTCGTCCTGTTCCCCCTCATCGCTCTCGCTGTCCTCGCTTCCGTCGTCCTCGCTGTTCTCCCCATGTATTCGCCGGCGCAGCTTCTCGCCGCGCTCGAGCATCTCACCAATGGCTTGCCGCTGATCCTGATCGAGCCCTTCGCGGCCTTTCATCGCCTTGGCCCACTTGCCCGTATTCTTATGTCGGAGCGTCGCACGTTCCCTCGCCCGCTGCACCTCCGCCTTCAACCGCTCCTCGTCATTTTCTCCATCCGCATCCACGCCCGCGTCCTCACCCACACCATCCAGCCGCTCACGCTGCTTCTTCCGTATTCGTCTGTACGTCTTGCTCTTGATCTTGGCGAGCCGTTTCGCTTTTCTATCCGCCCGAAACGCCAGCTCGCGCATCATTCGAAGTTCGGCGCGACGTGCGGCGACTTCTTCCACGCTGAGGTGGGCCATTTTGAGTGCCTCCGTGTGCGCGATGTCTTCGTCGCGCAGCTGTGCCGATTTGAGAAGCCTGTCGACGGCAGATTCGAGCTCGTTGGACGGCTAGAGAAGGGAGGTTGTGTGAATGTGAGCGTGACGTGCGCTTTTTCTTTTTCGGGGGGATGCGAAACGGCTTACTGTGAATTTGGCTGCGAGTTCGAGGTTGGAGACACGACTCGGTTTCTCGGCTTGGAGGGGAAAACTGAGGTGTTCAGCCTAGGATGGAGGTCAGATAGACGTTCTTCATGTGGTGTGCGTGGTGAGTTGGTGATACGTACCTCTTTGATGCGTTTCATTGTGGCCGACCATTTGTCCACCTCTTCTTTCGTTTGTTCATATGCAGCTTCTCGGTCGAGACGTTCTTGTGCTCGCTGAGGTAGTGGCGCGGAGAGTGTTTTCGTTTTCGAGCTGGACGACGTGAGAGATCTCGTCGATTTTTTTAGGGCAGCGAGGGAAGAGGAAGATGCGAGTGGGGCAAGAAGGTCGTCCAACTTGAGAGTACTTGAGCCTGTACAGAATATCAGAATATCAGAGATATGGCATCGATGTATGTATGTACCTCGAACCCCAAACTCGTTCTCCTCGCCAGCCTCGGTGCGGTCGGTGACACGTCGACGTTTTTTTGGACCGGGCTCTGCAACCTCGTCTGGTTTGCGTTTGTGGGATGCGGCGGGGTCGAGGTTTGATAAGAAGGTTTCGAGGTCGGTGAGCGCTTCAGGTGAGGAGTCCTCAGAGTCGGAAGCAGATATGCGTAGTTCGTCATCTTCGTCGACTGCACTATCTCCATCTTCGTCCTCCTCGTCCTCGTCCTCGGGCTCATCTCCATTCGTATCTGTATCCGCGTCTTGCGCTCCCCCCCACTCTTCTTCGTCATCCACTTCCGAAGCCCTCGTCTGTCTGTCCTGCAGCTTCTTGTCGATCTTGGGAGGCGGGTCGTCGTCGTTCTCCACATCTGCACGCCCGTCGAAGACATCGAGGACATCAAAAAACTCGCCTGCACTTTCCTCGTCCATCTCCTCATCCTCGACCTCATCTGCGTCCTCGCTTTCCGAGACCGATCGAGAATCCCCTGACTGAGCATCGGAGTCTTCGTTGAGATCCACCTCCTTTACTACACGTCGTTTGCCGTTCGAAGCCGTATTTCTGCGCGTAGCACCTGTTTTAGCACCCTAAACGAGACTGACCGTCAACGATGGATGGACACGTCGAGAACACGACTTGTTGTGTACGCACCCTGCACGCGAACCCCGAACCTGCAAACCCGTCCCTATCGCTCTCCTCAAAGGCACCCTCACTATCGATATCCTCGTCGTCTTCACTATCCACTCCGACCCCCTCGTCCTCGTCGTCCCGCATCAACCTCGCACGTAGCTTCTGCATCGCTTCTTGACCCAACCCACCGAGTTCAACTTCGTCGTCCGAACCATGTCGTCGTCCCTCGATCTCGTGACGGTCCAAAGAGAGCGCGACTTTTGCGCGACGGACTTTGGACGGGGCATATTCGTATACATCGTCGATGGCACGCGCTTTGCCTTTGCCTTGGGCGTGGGTTTTCCTGCGTGCTCGATCTGGGTGTTTCTTTGAGAACGAATGGACCTTGCGCGGTCCTTTTGATGACTTGATGTCTCTGGTCATGGATGCTAACAGGAGGAAAATGATGTGGCTGGGCAGACACCGTCAATTCCAGATTTAGCAGGTAGTATTGGAGCGATAAGATGCATAGTCCAACTGAAAGCGATACACAACGTAGATCCTACAAACGAAGGGCTCTAGGGTCCCCATCCTCTTCCTCTACTGCACCACGGACATCCTCTGGATCCGGTTCAAGAGGATCAGAAACTCTCAATGCTGCCTCCTCATCTCTCGATGTCCAATGATGTGAGGCCGAGTTTACGTTCCTAAAACCTCTCGTCCGGGTATTCCAAGCGACGGCGATATAATCGATCAAAGCGTGGAGGAACTCTGAGCAGACATCCCAGATCTCACGTGCATGTGCAATGGTGAACTTGGGCAGCTGGTCGAAACCTCTCTGACGGAGTACGAAGCGGTTGTAAACGGTACTGACGACGATGAATGCCATCAGCAGGATCATGAGTCTGATTTGAACATCGTAAGTATCAGCGCGGCGGGTGAGGATCAAGCATACGAGATAGTCAAGAAGACGATCAGTCCTCCGAAGAAACCACGTTCCCCGGTCGGACATGCATACTACAAGGGACGTTAACCACAGGGTCGTCAAGGTTACGATGTCTCACATGTGTCCGCCATTCGAATTCGTAGTGGCAAGCCCTATCGTCTTCGGAAGGCCATTGATCAAGAAGTACAGGTTTCCCTGTCATGCTACGTGAGCTGCCAGACAAGGATTTCCAACATCCATCTCGAACCTGCAGAATAAACGGACGTGTCGCATATGAAGAGGATGGTAGAACTGCCTCGTTCGTCGTCCATTCCAATACACGGAGATCCCTGTGATTGGCGGAGAAGCAAACCGCCGTCCTTGATCTCCAGCGTCGTATTCACGAGCCTGATCAGTCAAACGTTCATCTCCAATGCTGTACAGCGGACTCGGGAGCGGCTTACCCAATGGCAAAGTCGCCATGATCCCTTCTCACGAGCCCGGCAATATCGACTTTGCTCTCATCGAGCCCGGTGTTCCAAGGGTCTGTGCGCACCGCGCCACATACGTTGAGGTACACCGAGTGTCCGCCATCGGTTTGAAACTGGTGGTCTTTGCTGAGACACGCTGAGCAAGCGTAATACGAGACCTGCGCGAGACGCACCGGGTTCTGAGGGGGTTCAGATCGTAGTAATTGTTGGCACTGTCGTGCACCGTGCACGGCTTCTCTTCTGCGAGGACTGAACTAGAAAGAAAAAGTAAGAGCCCGAGCCGCGACAGCATGATGAGCGTGGTATGAGGGCGAGTCGAGTCGACCCCCCGATGGGAGGTCTTCCCGCTCAGCGCGTCACCGCCACAGCCGGTTCACGCCGCACCTTGGACTGCCAACGACCACGACGATGGCCAGCGCACTGCTACGCCGGCACCTTGCACCAAAGCCCACCCTCTTTCGCTCCTTTTCCACGTCTCCGGCGCGATGGAAGCCCGAGGTCCAATCTGCAGCGAAGGGTCCCTTCGATACCCACACCGTCGAGGACCTGCACGGCATGTCTGCAGCGGAAATACTCGCAGAGACCGGCACACGTGCGGATACAAAGTTGCGACATTTCACTGGTGCGTTTTGTGGCTTTTTTGTCCCTTTTCTTCATCTGCATGCGGGTACCTATAGTCAACTTTGGGTAAGTGTATACCGCTCTCTCGAGGACAGGTTGTTGAGACTGTACCACAGTCCTCAACACCCCGCTGCTCACGGTGTGCTTCGTATGATTTTGGAGCTCAACGGAGAGGAAATCCTCCGGGCTGACCCTGTGCGTTCCCGTGTATGACGAACCGTACATCCGTCTGATACCCATTCGCAGCACGTCGGCCTCCTCCACCGTGGTACCGAAAAACTCATCGAATACAAAACTTACACACAAGCCCTCCCTTACTTTGATCGTCTCGACTACGTCTCCATGAGTTCGTGTTGTTCATATTTATGACATTACAGCCAGGAATTGATCGATTCTCCTCAGTGACCAACGAGCTCTGCTACACCCTTGCCGTAGAGAAACTGCTCAACATCGAAGTGCCCGAACGTGCTAAATGGATTCGGACCATGTTTGGTGAAATCACCCGTATTCTTAGTCGTGCGTAGTACCCCCCCGTCTCGAGCATCGGTGACGAGATATCTGTTCAGATTTGATGGCGGTCCTCTCACATGCTATGGATGTTGGTGCTCTCACACCTTTCCTCTGGGGTTTCGAGGAGCGTGAAAAACTCATGGAGTTTTACGAGCGTGTCTCCGGTGCTCGTCTCCACGCAGCTTACGTTCGTCCAGGTGGTGTCGCCTTTGACCTCCCTCATGGCCTCCTCGAAGACATTCATAAATGGGCAACTCAATTCAGTTCACGTGTGGATGAGATCGAGGAAGTCGTGACTGGTAACAGGATATGGAAAGAACGTACCATCGGCATCGGTGTCGTAACTGCCAAAGAGGCATTAGATTACAGCTTCACCGGTGTCATGTTGCGTGGAAGCGGTATTCCTTGGGACCTCAGGAAAATACAACCATACGACAAGTATGACGAGGTATGTTGATGGCACTGCGCTCGTGCTCTGTTGCTAAATTACTTGGCCCCCTGTTTTAGGTCGAGTTTGACGTCCCTGTCGGCAAGAATGGTGACTGCTACGACCGGTATCTTTGCAGAGTTCAAGAATTCCGTGAGAGTTTGCGCATCATTCACCAGGTACGTGTCTTTGTTGCTGCCGTCCATTCCTGTTACTGAACAACGTATGATACTAGTGCTTGAACAAAATGCCTACTGGTGTTGTCAGAGTCGACGACAATAAACTCGTTCCTCCTCCCCGTGCTTCCATGAAAGAGAGCATGGAAGCCCTCATCCACCACTTCAAAGCATGTTTCACCTTTCCATTCAATACATCACACTAACATACAGACGCGATAGCTCTTCAGTGAGGGTTACTCCGTACCTCCAGGCGAGACCTACAGCGCTATCGAAGCACCCAAGGGCGAGATGGGAGTCTACCTTGTATCGTGCGTTTTCTCCTTCCATCATCCAGTCATCGATGAGACCAAACATCTTGGGTCGTGCAGGGATGGCACAAACCGACCGTACAGATGTAAAATTCGTGCCCCCGGGTTCGCTCACTTGGCAGGCGCAGATTTCATGATGAGACGTGAGTCACGCTTCATATCCTCTCCTTGCGACCAAAGAAAGCTAACGAAACCATCTCTTTTTTCTTGCAGACGTAAGCATACGTAGATTATCTCCCTGAATAATACCCGACTGACCGCCGTCCCTTTATTTGTAGCACATGCTCGCAGACGCTGTGACCATCATTGGTACGATGGATCTCGTGTTTGGGTGAGTAATTGGGTTTTTATGCATCTGACGTGGTGTACTCATAAAGTTCCCCCGACTCTAGTGAGGTTGATCGGTAGAGCCGCATATACACGTTTGTCGTGAGGCTTTAATCATACATCTCTGAATACAATTACTCCACCAACATACGTATCCCTTCGCCTCGTCGCGGAGTTGAGCACCGCAGCTTTCACCGAAGCTTGTTTTCAAGCCTTTACTCGTGGTCGTTGGCGCAGCCTGCTCGTGGCCATTCGCATACAGCATGAGTTCTTCAGGTTGATCCCGAATGCTGTTTTACTTTGGTCGCTGAGATCCCCGTCGTCACGCCAAGCTCGGTGCAACACCCATCTTGGATCCGGTTTCGCATTCTACAGGGTCTAAAGATACCTGACGACGGGATGCGTACTGTCGCTGGGACTCCCTGCGGAAACGTAGAAACAAGAAGCGAAATGTCGTCCATGACAACTAAACTTGGTACGTATACAACAGTATTTTGTGCGCAGTGGAACGAAGCGAGGGCAATTGGTAAACAAAGTGAAAGGAAGGAAGGATAGACGGAATGAAAGAATTGGAGACAACGCAGCAAATGGCAACAGTAGAAATCGGCAAGGGGGGGTCGCCAGCAGGCTTCCGTCTGTTGGGATGTCACGGTACACTGCGCCAAACGTAGAAACCTCTATATGCAGCATCCCCCAACTGAGCTTGATCCAGGAGCTCCTTGAGCTGCTGCTGACGTTCATCGCCAAACGTCGGTATGGTCGGTGCGTACAAAATCTCTGTCTCGTGCACGATTCGATCGGCTACTCTCTCCTTCCAAGCCTTCCACACGTCCCTTTGGTCCGGAACGAGCAAGTCGAGCAGAGCTAGAACCTGGATGCTCCTGATAGGACGGGCAATTTCGCGACAAAGAACGAGGCACTGGAATGTCGCTGCCGCGGCGAGTGTGTCGAACTGCCATTTCCTGACCCGTGGGTGTCCGAGGGCATCAAGAAACTTTGCGGTCCGGGTGGGATAGTTTCGAGTCCTATACCCGGTCAAGAAGAGGACAAATAGGACGAGAGAAAGAAAATGTGATTCCCTTTGCCAGCCAAAGGCGAAATAGGAATTCTCCACCCTGCCCTGTTCGTATATCATGAGAAAGATCAAGGGAGGGAAAACACGGGAAATGAATCCTCCGGCTATGAACGGTCCTACTTGGAGCGGGGTGAAGTGATCCGGAGGGGACCTTTGTGAAAGGAGTCCAAGGGCGGCGACAATTACCATCGGTGCCATGCGCCCTAGTGATGTCGACGGCCGGAATAGCAACCAGCACGACACAAGTATGATAAAGCAGGCCGCTTCGCATAAACCTTCGAGCAAGTTATAGGACAAACTTGAATCTCGACCATGATCATCTCCACCTAGGCCAAGTCTCCACACAGAATTGGGGTGAGAGAGGGTAAAGCTACTCTCTGCAATCGCCTCGACAACGCTTTGACTCCCGTTCAGAACCACAGTGAAATCTTGATCCAGAAGCACCGCGCATCCCGGAAATGGAATGGATATGGATGTGTCCGATCGCCGAGCAAGCGTAAGAGTACCGTCTCCAAGGAACACGGCAAAAAAGCAGAAAAGCATGTTGAACTGCCCGCAGCGAATCCAGTTAAGCCAAGTGAACCATCCCCAGTTAAAGAAGTAAAACACATGAATCGTGAATGTGATCAGGGTCTCGAAGAGCATCAACAGGCACATGAGACCATAAAGATCAACCGGTGTGCTGTATCCGCTCTCGACGACGTGGTGAGGCACTTCGTCCAAATCTATCACTGCGACACAAGGGGGTCGATGCCTTGCGGGAACGGCGCTGCCGCACGAAGTTTGTACTGGCGCACAGTCCTGCAGTGTTCCAGTATCAATCTCGCTAGACGTCCTGACTGCCGCTTCCTGATGCTCAACATCGGGTAGACAACATCAGGTCCGAGTTGCCTTCCGCTCCAGGTGGCCTGAAGAAGCAACCAGTAATCGACGACGAGAGGTGCGAAGTGCCGTGGTTCGCGGGCAAGTGCAAGAAATCTTGAGAAGAAAGCTCTCAAGTTTTCACGGAGGGGATGCCGCTGGGATAGTGTCTGCCAGTGTGGTACGTCTGTCGACCGCTCAATCAAAAACCAAATGAAGATGAAGAGGATCCTCACCTGGAGATTTGGAAGCAGTATCATATGAATCGAGGTGATTTTGAGACATGAGTCAAGGCAAATGGAACACAGTGAGAGCAAGGGTTGGTCCTACAGCATGCGCGGCGATAACATTATCACCTAAGATTAAATAGACACTCAGCGCTCATGACATCAAGAATACGGAAAGTGGGGCACCATGGCAGCAATGATCCCCTGGCAAGCTCTTTGCGTGTATACATTGAGTTGGGCTATTTCCGAGTGGTGCTTCATGTTGTACGAGCCTCAAGCCGAGTGGCCCAGTGGTAGTATCTAAATCGTGTCTGGTACTCGCTGACCGTTGACTTGGGCGGCACTTGAACTGACAGCGGGAGCTCCCACGATGATCCACGTCTCTGACTACCCGACTGACCACCGTCCCTTTATACACGCTGTGGCTATCATTGATACGATGGATCTCGTGTTTGGGTGAGTGACTGGTGTTTATCGCATCTGACAAGGTCTCATAAGGTTTCCCAGACTTCTAGTGAGGTTGATTTGCATATACACATTTGTCGTTCGGATTTTTCTGAATACAATTACTCCATCAACATGGGTACCCTTTGGCCTCGTTTCACTTCGACGCGGAGTTCAGCACGGCGAAACGTCCCTTTCATTGAGGCTTTGTTTTCACGCCTCATGCTCGTGATCGTTCAACGGCACAACCTGCTCATGGCCATTTGGATACAGGATGGATTCTTCAGGTTGATCTTGAATGCTGTCTTACTTTTGTCGCCCGCAACAGCCGGTTTGAAGTCGGTTTCGCTGAAGATACTTGACGAGCGGACACCTACTAGGAGCGGGCTCAAAGCGAGTCGCTGGGGATCCCCGCGGAAACGAGAAACAAGAAACGAAATTCTGTCCATCATAACTAATACCGCCAAGTACTTGGTACATATGCAACAGTATTTCGTGCGCAATGGAACCAAGCGAGAGCGATCGGTAAACCAAGTGAATGAAAAAGAATGAAGGAAAGAATCGGAGACATCGCAGGCTAAACAACAGTGGAAATCAGCGGGCGTTGACAGCAGGCCTCCGTCTTTTGGGAATTCGCGGCGCACGGCGCCAAACGTAGAAACGCATGTACGCATCATCCCCCAACTGAGCTTGATCCAGAAGCTCCTTGAGCTGCTGCTGACGTTCATCGCCAAACGTCGGTATGGTTGGTGCGTACAAAATCTCTGTCTCGTGCACGATTCGATCGGCTACTCTCTCCTTCCAAGCCTTCCACACGTCCCTTTGATCCGGAACGAGCAAGTCGAGCAGAGCTGGAACCTGGATGCTCCTGATAGGACGGGCGATTTCGCGACAAAGAACGAGGCACTGGAATGTCGCTGCCGCGGCGTGTGTGTCAAACTGCCATTTCCTGACCCGTGGGTGTCCGAGGGCATCGAGAAACTTTGCAGTTCGGATGGGATAGTTTCGAGCCCTATACCCGGCCGAGCAGAGGATGATCAGGAAGATAGAGAGAACATGTAAGGCCCTGTACCGGTTAAAGGTCCGAAAGGAACTCTCCGTCCTGGCCTGTTCGTATGTTGTGATAACTAATAGGGAGAAACCACGGTAAATGCCTCCTTTGGTCGCAAACCATATTTGTTCGAAGTCGGTGAGGTGATCTGGAGGGGACTTTTGTAAAAGAACACTAATGACGGTGACAGCTATAATCGGTGCTATGCCCCCTAGTGCTGTTGACGGGCGAAACAGCAACCAGCACAATGAAAACACGCTGAGGCAAGCTCCTTCGCATAAAGCTTCCAGTGAGTCATAGGACGAAGCTCGACCATGATCCTCTCCACCTAGGCGAAATCTCCGCACAGAGTTGGGGTGAGAGAGGTTGAAGCTACTCTCTGCAATCGCCTCGACGACACTTTGACTCCCGTTCAGGACTACAGTGAAGTCTTGATCCAGAAACACTGCGCATCCTGGAGTGGACGTGTCCGATCGCCGAGCAAGCGTAAGAGTGCCATCTCCGCGAAGTACAGCATACGCGCAGAAAGCGAGGTTGAAAATGGCACCATAAGCCCAGTTAGCCCAAGTGACCCATCCGTGGTCCCACAGATAGAAAACATGCACCATGAGTGTGACAGTGGTCTCGAAGAGCATCAGCATGCTCGTGAGGCCATAAAGATCAACCTGGGTGCTGTACCCGTTGTCAACGACGTCCCGAGGTACTTGGTGCAAATCTATCACTGCGACACAAGGGGGGTCGATGCCTTCTGGGAAGATCGTTTCGGCATGGAGTTCGTAGAACGATTCACCCCTGCTGTGTTCCAGGATCAATCTCGCTAGACGCCCTGACTGCCGCTTCCTGATGCTCAACATCGGGTAGACAACATCAGGTCCGAGTTGCCTCCCGCTCCAGGTGGCCTGAAGAAGCAACCAGTAATCGACGACGAGAGGTGCGAAATGACGTGGTTCGCGGGCAAGTGCAAGAAATCTTGAGAAAAAGGCTCTCAAGTTTTCATGGAGAGGATGCCACCGAGATAGTTCCTGTGGTACGTCTGTCGACCGCTCAATCAGAAACTAAATGAAGATGAAAATGATCGTCACCTGGGGATTCGGCAGCGGTACCATCTGCATCGAGGGGATCTCGAGACATGAGTCAAGGCAAATGATACACGGAGAGGAAGTACCAGAAGGGTTGGTTTTACGACGTGCGGGAATAATATTATCGCCTAACATTAAATAGACGCTCAGCGCTCATGCAGGCCCGCCGGGCAGTGCAACACAGGGGTGTTAGGTCGGTCAAGAACACAGAAAATGAGGCAGTGGTACAGCAACGCTTACCTGGTGGCGGCTCCTGGCAAGCCTCTGAGTTTATACTTCAATGCCAGCGTCGTCACGATATAAATCACAACTTCAGTCTCAAGGGTAACTGGTAGGGGGAACCTCTCGCAGTATAGGGAGACGAGGATAAATGGAACAATGTCGGTTACCCATTGATGCTGGGTTATTTCCGAGTGGTGCTTACACGAGCCTCTCTGGCTGAGCGGCCCAGTGGTGGTCGGAGTCGTCTTGTACATATGTGACCCAGCAATGTTTGTGTTCGGCTGGTCGACTCGTAGTGTCTCTAAAAAATCGTATCAGGGCTCGCTGACTGTGGCGGCACGACTGAAGTATGTTATGAGATCCCGGAAGCTCTCCCGACGACGCCATTGCGAATGCCTCGTATAGGCTGTCGGCTCTGGTGAAGGAATAGTTGGGTGTTGCGTTACAGACGAACAGTTGAGATCCGGGGACTTACCCGAGTCGGACGATGTCACGGTGGACGCAGGAGGCTGGGGGTACGCGATGTTCGACCTCTTGCGATATCGACCCCCTAGGATTACTTGTCAGTCCAAGCGAGAGACAGTCGACACTTGCTCCGTCATAGCGGAAGCGGCGGGTCAAATGTTAGTATGAGCTTTGGGACCATCCAATTGTTGTTGAACGTTGAACCCCTTCAGGATTGGCTGAAGACCCACAGGCATTTCCCGATGCGTCAACGGGGGGCCATTTATAAATTCTCAACTGTTGTACCGTTACATTACATTTGGCTATCCTACACGATCCAAATTGTTGCATGGTGTACTCAGTTAGGCTTGATGGTACCATCAATCATGTATATTACGCCGTTTTCCCCCTGCGACGACGTTAGTTTGCCAACCACAATGCAGACAACCCCTTACCTCTTTCATCTCGACGATACGTACACCATCTTCAAGGGTGACCCTTGACCAATCAGGGGAGTTCTTCCCGCCAGAGACAGGCGTAAACGTGACGGACTTGTCGTCCAACAAGGTGTTATAAGTCACTGGGACATCGGATAACGAGATATGGAACTGGAATTGGATGAGTGAGTGCGCACATACTTCACATGCGGGGCTCACAGGAATGACGTGTGCCGCAATCCAACGGTCAACGTTCCGCCTCGATTGTTCGTCGTATTGCTGCTCCGACATGACAGCCTCTGGCTCAACAGGTCCTTGATGTCTGTGATTGTAATGCAGATCATCCGGCATCCACAAGGTTGGTGTTAATATTGCCACTTTTACGAACATGATAAGAAACATGCGTACGGTTTCCGTGTGAGAGCCATGACAGCCTTGTTGGTCGGGACGAGCAACGTCAACTGGTTGCCGGCAACACTGAGTTCCTTCGAGAACTCCGTCTCTCGCGCGTAGGAAAAGTAGATGCTCGCCGACGATTCGATGGTGAGCAGGTCATTCAGGCTTGGTTTTGTTGTTGTTACTGGAACGAATACCGGGTCCTGGAGAGGTCCGTGTGCCATGGATGGTGGTGGTAATATTTCCTGGTTCCCAAAGGACGCTGACACGAGGAGCGGGAAGGCAAGAGCAAGAAGATGGGATACTCGCATGGCTAGTGGTTACCCTGCCTGACTGAGCTCGAAGTGTGCTGGTCAGGACTCCCTCGGTAGTTGCCGAACCACCCACCTGGAACTCGTGCACGATATAAACTCTACCAATTGTTCCCACCCCGTCTTGCGAGAAAACGACAGACGTGACCAGTGCGGTCGATAGCTCTACATAACCGCCTGGTCATTGCTTTTTGTCTCAGGTACGGGTGGGTTAATCTGGCAAAGGCCCGTCGATTGCATGGGCACTCTCATGCTAGCGCCGAGCGTCTATCTGATATGAAGCGATAATCAGAAAATGCCACGGCCCATCGTGGTTACTGTACTTTAACCTCCTCTTCTCCTGCTGCACGGGTATTCTACTCTACGAGCATGCAAAGCTCCTCGCGATCAGTAGACCCGATTCCGCCTGAGAGACGGGTGAGTCCAGTACCAATCATTATATGGAGACACAGATAGTGACCGAACTGTCTCAAGGCGATCTTCGATGAATTCGTCTATAACCACTTACCCCGGCACCTCCTTCATGTTAAAACGGGGGGAAAGAGTTCCGAAGACTTCGAAATCGAGGTTGTGTCAGCTTCTCAGCTTCCCTCGGTCTTCGAGGCTGAGCTGGGCGATATCCTTCGCCTTAACAAAAATCCGAGCATGTCCAAGGGCGAGGTCAAAGACAGACTTGGGAACCTTCTTAGATTCGCCATATTCTCTCATCGATGGTTCCAGGACGGAGAGCCCTCGTTCCGTAACGTGGACTCCCGCCGTCCGTTCACCAGAGGCTATCACAAGTTGATCAAATTTTGCGAGAAAGCCGCGCAGTTCGGATGCAAGCTTGCTTGGACCGATACCTGTTGTATCGATAAAACCAGCAGCGCAGAGCTCGACGAAGCGATCAGGTCGATGTTTCGTTGGTATCGCCTTGCACACGTTTGCATCGTACACCTTTCAGAGGCCACAAGCATCTCGTTTGAAGAATTGGAGAAAGACGTGTGGTTCACGCGAGGGTGGACGTTGCAGGAGCTTCTTGCGCCCAAGAGCATGAAGTTTTATGGGGAGAACTGGAGGGAACTCACCGATATGGACAACGACAAGAACCATAACGAGCTCATGGAGAGCGTGTCGAAGATCACAAACATCCCCATCCATGATCTTTGTCATTTCCAACCTGGGACGAACCGCATCCGCGAGAGAATGTCGTGGGCGTCCAAGAGAATAACGACGCGTACTGAAGATATCGCATACTCCCTCATCGGTATCTTTGACGTCAACTTACCAATCGCATACGGGGAGGGAACCTGGGCATTCCATCGATTGATGGAGGTCATCATCCACAGGTGTGACGAGTGGGGTATTTTTGCATGGGCAGGGTCACCGTCCACGCATCACAGCCGGACAAGTGCAATCCCCCAGTCGCCCGCATGCTACCATCTCACCAACGTCGAACGTTTTCCCTCTGAAACGGGAAGAGTTCACGGAGACACCTCTTTTACGTTATCCCGCCAGGGGTTGTTTTTGACCGTAATGATCGCCATCGGGGATATAGAACCCAAGGTGAATGCGCGCGACGAGGAACACTACGAGTTCACCGTCAAGCCAAGCCACGCTGGTCCTACATTCACAACCGTACGTGTTCAGTCGTCCACTGGCATCGAGGTCGAAGGATATGAGTGGGCGATTGGCATCTTAAACTATCGTGTGGTTGAACCAGAGGGCGAATACGGGAAGCTTGAAGGGGGGAAATCTTATGTATCTTTTCTTCTTCATCGTCGCGGGGTTGAGGAAGCCTGGACAAGAGAACCCACTGACAACATTCTCATCGTGGATACCTTGTTTCAGAGCGAAAGTAGGGAACCAGTTCGTGGACTGTGGCTGTGAATAAATCAATTTTCACTACATTCCTGAACTTGAGCTTGAACCTGCATAACTTTAGGGCCACGTTCATCTCCCAGCTTCCAACATTGTCAGCGCTCGCTTGCATCTTGCCCACCAATCCTTTGCTCGAGATCGCCTTGGGTCTCATTATTGCCCCAGAGTCATCCACCACCACGCCGTTTCCATTTTCTTCCATACGTTGTAACTCGGCATCTGGCCGAGCAAATGGGTCAACAAACCCTCTCCCAATGGACAAACAACACCACCATGCCTAGTACCATGAAGCAGGCTGCAACATTCGCTTTCCGGCGTGACTCGTTTCATGAGTAGACATGGAGGCGTACTCGATAGGCGTATGGGTTCCATCACGGTGGCGAGCCGGAGGGTAGTTGACACCCAGGAGGCGACGAGAATTGAATTGGCGACACAGAAATCGGAGTGTGTTCCCGAAGACGACGATCATGATCCCACTGTCATGCAAAGTAAAAGCTAAGAACTTCGTCAAGACATCCCACCTCGCTTCCCCCACATCCTGCACTGATAGGCGCGGGCAACCGAATGCGATGAACAAGGGAGAGAGGGCAATTCCAACAGAGCGAAAAAGTGGTTCATTGGAGGTTGCGGGTTGCCTTGTGTTGGATTGTCGGGGTGTGATCGAACCTACTGTTGCCTTTTCGGTCCTCGCCCGCAGCATAGCAAAGTTGACCCAACTTAACCACTGCGCCGAACCAAGTTCTTGAGCCATGGATTCGGAAGGTACTTGTCTTTCTGTCGCCATGCAGAGCAATGTAATGACGTACCTACCAGCTGAACAGTTGCTTTTACGCGCAGAATCTCTCTTTGCCGAATTTGAACAAGGAGGAGGAACTAGTTACATCGACGAGGCGATCGTCCTTGATCGCGAAGCACTGGAGCTTTGCCCGCCCGGACACCCCATACGATCTATCCCATTGATTTCCCTTGCAATTCATCTCAATGATCGTTACGACCAGCTTGGAGCGACGAGGGACCTTGACGAGGCCATTGCCCTCGACCGAGAAGCCCTCAACCTTTGCCCACAAGGACACCCTGAGCGGTCGTCGTCGTTGAACAACCTCGCAGTTGATCTCCTCTCTCATTACAAGCGGTTTGGGGAAATGGAGGATCTCGATGAGGCCATTGTCCTCGTCCGAGACGCACTTGACCTTAGCCCGCAAGGACACCCTAATCGGTCAACGTTCTTGAACAACCTCGCTGCCCATCTCTCCTCTCGGTACAAGCAGCTCGGGGCAATGGAGGACCTCGATGAGGCCATTGTCATCGTCCGAGAAGCACTCGATCCTCTCCCGCAAGGACATCCTGATAGGTCAAACTCTCTGAACACCCTTGCGGTTAATCTCTCCTCCCGGTACGAGCAGCTCGGGGCGATGGAGGACCTTGACGAGGCCATTGTCCTCGGTCGAGAAGCACTCGACCTTCTCCCGCAAGGGCACCCTGATCGGTCAATGTTTTTGAGCAATCTTGCAGTTGATCTCTCCTCTCGGTACAAGCAGCTCGGGGCAATGGAAGACCTCGACGAGGCCATTGCCCTCGACCGAGAAGCACTAGCCCTTCGCCAACAAGGGCACCCTCTTCGATCTAGATCTTTGAGCAACCTTGCAGTTGATCTCTCCTCTCGGTACAAGCAGCTCGGGGCGATGGAGGACCTCGACGAGGCCATTGTCCTCGATCGAAAAGCATTCGACCTTCGCCCGGAAGGGCATCCCAATCGGCCAACGTCTTTGAACAACCTTGCAGCTCATCTCTTTTCTCGGTACCGGAAGATCGCGACAATGCATGACCTCGACGAGGCTATTGTCCTCGTCCGAGAAGCACTTGAACTTTGCCCGCAAGGGCACCCTGATCGGTCAATGTCTTTGAACAACCTTGCAGCTCATCTCTCCTCTCGGTACAAGCGGCTCGGGGCAATGGAAGACCTCGATGAGGCCATTGTCCTTGGCCGAGAATCACTCGACCTTCGTCTGCAAGGACATCCTGATCGGTCAACGTCCCTGAGCAACCTCGCAATTCGTCTCTCCATTCGGTTCACACAGTCGAAGCAGTTACAGGATAAGGAGGAGCTATTCAATCTCTATGCTCAACTCGTACACGTGTCCCAAATTGTGTCTGCCAATGATCTTTCCGCCGCTAGAGCATGGACCGATGCGGCTGAGGATTTTCAGCATCCCACAATACTTCTCGCATACGACACATCTCTTCGACTACTTATTCAACATTTGGCCACTCTGCCGTCATTACCTCAACATCTCGTCATCCTCAAAAACCTCACATCGTCCCTCGCAGTAGACGCATTCTCAGCGTGTCTTCGTCAACGTGCTCTCACGCGTGCAGTCGAGCTTCTCGAACAAGGTCGGAGTGTCTTTTGGAGTCAGCTTACTCGACTCCATTCCCCGCTGGATGATGTCATAGGATCTGGTCAGGCAGGAAAGATGTTGGCAGACGAATTCACGCGGTTGGCCATCCACATTCGCAATGTCCTCAGTTCGCCTGGTGCAGATCAGCATGAACGGCTGTGCCATCTCAACTTCGAATTGCAGAGTGTTGTCACCAATATTCGCGAGCTACCTGGACTTTCCCGTTTCCTTCTTCCCTTTCTCTTCTCGGATCTCCAACGTGCAGCCAGTGGGGGACCTGTCATCATCGTCAATGCAAGCAAGCATAGTTGTGACGCGCTCATCGTATTCCTCGATCGAGATCCCGTCCGTATTTCGTTACAGATCACACGGAAAGATGTTCGAGAACTGTCGGCGGAGCTCCATGCATTGACTGCGCGCGCAATGACGGACGACGTGACGAGAGAACTCGCGTTCTTCTTACGCAAACTTTGGGATCAGATCGTTTCGCCTATTGTCGATTGCCTGCAGACGACCCTTCCATTTCAATCACGCATCTGGTGGTGTCCCACCGCCGAGTTCTCTCTGCTGCCCTTGCACGCTGCTGGTCCGTTTAGGCGGGGCCAGCAGAATCTCCCTAATCTCTACATCTCGTCCTACACCCCAACCCTAACCGCCCTCATTCGTGCCAGGCGGCGCGACCCGTCGAATTCTGCGACTGAACAGAAACGTTTCATTGCCATCGGTCAAGCCAATGCTGCTGACGAGAGCGAACTCCCCTCCGTAGGCGCGGAACTAGACAACGTTGGTCAGCGCGTCGACGGCCTCGCCACATTCACGCGTGTAGATGGAGAGGAGTCCTGCACTTCAAGGGTCGTTGAAGAGCTTGGCGAGAGCGAATGGGTCCACCTTGCGTGTCATGGTCTCCCAAATCCGAAACAGCCATTCGAGTCTGCGTTCGCTCTGCACGACGGACACTTTACGATCCAACGGATCATCGGGTGCGATTTGAAGAATCCCGAATTTGCGTATCTGTCTGCATGTCATACGACTGTCGGAGATGAAGAGAGTCCGGACGAAGCGATCCATCTCGCGTCGGCGATGCAGTTTGCTGGGTTCCGTTCCGTGATTGGAACGATGTGGGCGGTGGACGATGATTTGGCGAGCGAGATCACGTCGACGTTCTATAAACACATGGTGGACGAGTCTGGTCGTCTGGATCATACCCGCGCAGCGTTCGCGCTAAACAAGACGATGAAATCTATTCATATGTTAGAGCAAGCGGTTCTGTATATCCATCTCGGTGCCTAGTTCTAGTACATCGTCGTTCGCTTTCACGCTTTGCATTGCTCGTGCTCGCTGTTCCTTGACCGCCAGGGTTAAGAATGCGTGTGAATTCCATAATGTTACTGTGGGAAGAGAAGGGTTCCGAGAACCAACAGCCTGAGCTTGGTCCGACCAGCCTTTGCATGTGGAGGTCCTCTCTCACCCACACCTAGCACACGCATAGTCAACGATCCACGACTGCATCTGTGGAAGGGAGCACGAGTCCGCTTCCGCTTCCGTTTCCGATCACGATCGGGGTCGAGGCTGGGGGGTGAGCACCTTTACGCTGGCGTACCGTTTGAGAACGGCTTGTTCTTCTGGTTCATCTCTGTGTGACATACCTCTGCGATGTACAGCGGCAGGCGAGCTCTTCGGGGAAGTACTTCAAAAACAGCCGGAAGAACGCACAGACGAGTCTTAACCGGCGGAATTGTCAGGCAATGTGGAGACTCGGAAGACTCGTAAGTAGGTACATACCGTCAAAGGCACCTCACAAGGCCTGGTCTTCCGGCGAAGGGAGCGAAGCTCCCGCCGAATTAATTTTTGGGTCGGACCTGCACCTAACCAAAGACTGTCAGTGTCAAGTCACTCTCGGACACACCCTAAAGTTGAGTCTCCCCAGTGCTGTCAGCGGAGACTGAACTTTTTTCCTCTTCACTCAGGTCACCGAAAATACGCCTCCTTGAAGTCAACCGTATCCCGCAGCGCGCCAATGTGAACCCAAGGTCCCCCATTGCCCCACTGGTTCAATGGATGACCTTGGATTCAAACTGGCGTTCCTTGCCGGATTTTCACAAGTTCTCAGTGCTCACTTTCTTTTTGATCACTCTAGGTGGGACAGAGGCAAACACAGTCCATCGTGATGGACGTGTTCTCTGATCAGTGGCAAAGAGCAGCCATCTGATCGAAATCTTTGGTTCTATATCTTCGGTCTCATGCTACTAACGTAATCTAGGTCACGCTTTATTCTGGGCTATTAGCACTGGTGTAAACATAAAGCGATGCACATTCCGACGCTTCAAACGTTGTGCATCTTTCTCAGTGCATGTGGCTGACAAGCAACTCTGAATCCACAGGAAATGACGTTGTAATCAAGTTATAACCCACAACCCAGTGCCTCGTGGCGCGTGCGCAATAGAAGGTCATGTGCCACTATCGTATCATGGGCTTCCAGACTGTTCTAGTTCAACGTTTGATTCCAAAAGTAGTTCGCGGTGTTAAGATGTGTACATTCACTAATCTAGGCAAAGCTTAGAACCACTCCTTGACCTTCCACCGTGTCACTCCTCTTAGTTCGCAATGTCAGACAAGGATCCCAGAGGCGACGCAATCCGCGTACACATTGATCGCACCCAACCCCTTCCAGACCCAAGTCGCTACCTCCATCCACCCTGTTTCGACGCCGACGACAATGCCGTCTATTTTAGCTCCGCCACCCTCGCAAACAGCATTCAACCCTGCAAAGTGACGCGCAAGGGCGACGAACTCGTCTGCACTGTCCCTCGGAGGCTCGTCGAGCGTAATCATGAAGGGCCAATTACCATCCTCCCATTCACGGACGCCATGGAGCTCGTGCCGACGTCTCACGGGCGCATTCCAGCAGGATATCGGCCCGTGGTGGGTGGTGTGGATGAGAGAGGACGAGTGCTATATCACGCTGTTGCGTGGGTGCGTGGGCAACGTGTTCCAGGCAGGACTTCTGAGCACCTTGTAGGTTTTCGGAGGCAGTATCTGCGATGGATGGAGTCCTCATGGTGTCTATTTCCATTCATAGGGTGCTGCCGCAGTCTTGTTGGGTGGCAGAGAACATTATGTATACGACGCACACGAAATACTGTGAGTTGGATGGTGTGAGGGATTCATTAGGTCATCTGATGAACACGTGTAGGTGTTGGCGTGACGACGACGCCGAACTCTCGCTACCAGGTGGTTGGCCACCTGAGTATGTCCCCAATTCCAGCGTTGGTCAAGCGCAAAACCCCTCCGCGTGTCCAGATAAAACACGACCAGGCGACAAAGACCCGGCTGGGACGAACCTGCGAGCCACTGTCCCGAATCTCTCCACAGTGACGTCCTATCCCGCAGCCACCGACCTTGATGGCACCACCTCGTTGTATTTCGGGTCGGCCATACTGTCTGGCGAAATATTACCCGGAAAAGTGGTACAGACGCACACGTGCCAAGTATTGCACAACGACGCTGTTGTGGAGCGCAAAGTAGGATTCAGTATCCTTCCATTTAATGCTGAGATGGAACTCGTACCGACGTCACACGGTGTCATTCCCCAAGGACGACGTCCTGTGGAAGGAAACTATGATGCCCAAGGAAGAAAGCTGTTCCATGCGATGCTCTATGTTGTCGGGAGACAATTTCCAGGGATGTGCGCTGAACACCTGGTAAGTGTAAGCCTTGTTATGTGCATGGTGTTGTTCGAATCAACTTTCGATTATTCAGGGCGGAGCGCAAGGTGTCTTGCAAGGAAAAAAGTATACGTTAGAGACGGGATATGATATGTTGTGGGTATTCATATTTAACGTTCAGTCCACCGACCTATTAGTGATAGGTGTTGGAAAGAGCACGCATGCCCAAGTCCAGCGTCCCCTGCAGATGCGCTAGAACACTTTTCGTACAAAGACGACCTCGCCGGCCAACAGCTTCGTAAACCATTGAATGGCAACGAAGCCTTGACGACGGCCATAGCCCAAAGTTTTGGGGAACACATACCCAACGAGTTGGACAGCTGCCGATTTTTTTTCGCTTCCGTGTTACATGAAGGATCCATCACGCCCAGCTGGGCTTTCCCTTCTGTAACTCCGTCCACTTTCGCGTACGAAGGCAAAACGTTGACTACGTGCACTGGTCCGTACTGTATCCTTCCTTACTTGCGCGATCGGATGATGCTCGTCCCAGCTGCGGATGGCAAGATCCCAGCTGGAGCGACGCCCGTAGAGGGTGGGAGAGACAAGCAAGGTCGGTTGTTGTACCATGCCATCGGGTGGATAGTAGTTGGCAGTCGTAAGGGGCGGATGATGGGTATGGCAGCAGAACACCTCGTAAGTTGAGCCTGTGCCTCCCGTTCCTTGCCCCCCGGAAGTTCCACCTGCTGGTCCATCGTTCGTGTGTACTGACGCGATACCACTATCCATATGCCTGTTGCTTTGTCCTTGGGAACGATGAAACACATGGAACGTAGAATGGCGCTGTCATTATTTGTTGGGGAACAGTGAATAGAATTTCCAGCGGTTATGAATTGCTGTAGGGCTTTCTTCGGTGTCCTATCCATTGACCAGGCTCACCAGGATTCTGTCTACCTAGGTGCTGGAAAACTTGATCTTTCCTCCTCGGATCGATGAGCAACGTACCAAGGTCCAAGTGGCGGGGTAAAAGTGTTGGTGGTATATAAGCGTACCCCGGTTGTGGCTCTTATAATTTCCATTCGCGTCTTCCTCCCTGCTTAGTTTTGTTGTACACTATGATGGGTTCTTCTGCATGATAATACAGGCGAGGTCCAGCTCTTGATGAGAGAGATATAATGAAATATGAAATGTACAATATACATAATCCACGAACCCGCCAACACTGTTACTCACTGGCACTTCATGTCCACCTCTCGAAGCAGCATCGAGATCCCGAACATCAACTCATCCTCCACGCAACTCTCTCCCACCCACACTCGGCTGACTAACTTGAACTCACGGTATTCCATCTTGTCGAACAGCCGGGGGGAGAGAGGGACGAACGCGTCTTTATACCAGCCCCATGTACCGTCGTCGTCGTGGATCTTGCACCACACTCTATCTATGTGTATACCGGCCGCAAGGGTCACGTCGGGCCCACTGGCACCGGACCCCACGACCCGCTTCGGCGCGGCACCTTCGTAGGCCGTCTGGAGGGTGGGCGGTCTGGTGTAGCGTGAACTGGCGGGGTGCGTGTTACAGTCCATTTCGACGCGGCGGATGTCCGGGAGAGGGACGGTGTCGTACGGATGAGTAGTGCATCTGAGGAAGAGCCGACACTTGAACACGTGGTGCGCGCTGTGATGGAATGGTATAACACCTCTCGTCAGTCGGCCAGCTCGGTAAGAAACCATCAAGAAAGCACTGACGCTCGTAGTCCATCCCAGATGGTCACGTCGGTCTCGGATGGCCTGATATTGAGTTGGACGTCTTTAATGTTGATATTGGGAGTTCGTAGGGTGCCTTGGCGTTCCGATGTGACGTGTGCTCCTAACTCAAGAGTCCTAGAGGGAAGAATACAATCTTCCCAACCTTCTTCTTCTTCTTTAGACAGTACTACACCGACCACGGTATCGGACTTGCAATCCGGAAATGTCAGCGGCGAATCCCATTCAGTGGGAACACCGCTATGGAGTCTATCGGCGATGGCCAGAACGCTCTCCTCTTCAGATCTATGCGACGAGTCCCGTAACGGAACAGTGGGTTTTCGTCCACGCTTCGCTGTCTTTCTTTCCGGCGAAGCTTTTGAATCAGATACTAGATCACCGGCCGCGTTTTTGGGAACATCCTGCGTTGAAGATTTTTTCTTTTTCTTTACAGATTTGCGTTTCAAGTTTTCAGCCATCTCGTTAATGCTTCGACGAACACCTTTGCTGTTCGAAGGACGGGCGGTGTCGATGGACGCGTACGATATGGTCCTGCGCAGGGTGCGAGATGTTGTCGGACGTAAAGTGTCGGATAGTGGATCATCAGGATCACTGACATCAAGCTTGAATGTGGTATGAAGACTCAGAAGAGTGTCGCATAGTACGTCGGATGCGTCAGACATTTTGTAGAAGATGAGTTCCGACCAGTGTCACGGACGTGCGGGGAGATGGGAGTAATAGGGCTGAGGAGGCAACGGTATACTAGTCTTTCCAGGTCACCTTTATGGTCATTTTGCTCCATTGTGGACCACGGCGGCGGTGCTGGCACGCTTTGATGTGAAAGGGTGGCTACAACTGCGGTCGTTCATGGACAATGACATGTCGGACTGCCGCTGAAACAAGGTGATGACCCACTATTAAAGGGATGCAGGGACATCCACCTCTGATGAACCAAGGTCAGCTCGTTGTATCGAATCAACTTCAACTTGAATGGTAGTACTGACTTGTGCGTATTTCCGAGTCATAGCGAACACGTGAACTGGCCGAACGCTATATTATAAGCTGGGTGACCTAAAGAGGAGAGCACGGTCTAGGTTTTATACTCCATTTTATACCATTGCTGTGTGAAGGGTTGGGAACTCGTGGCACTGGTGCGAAATACTACATCGGCGGTTGGGCGGACCGTACCCGTATTTGTGCATGTTTGGGCCCATTTTGCCGGATTGCCGGTATCCTTATTTTCTTTTCTTGGAGGTTTTTGTGAGACATCCGAAACCCGACATGGTACTGCATGTGTTAGCTTCCCGAGTGGGACAGCGATACACATCAGCCCTTGTCCGATCGATGTCTTCCAAAGCTTACGTCGTCCCGCTCGACCCAAAGAACCCCGGCCAGAATGTTGCTTCGAATGTCAACCCCGCTACCTTGTGGGGGACGCTCCCACCCAGGAAGAAACCTGCAAAAGTAGGCACGTCCCACCTCTTTTATGGTGCTAGTGGTGGAACGGATGTCACTGCACTCGTGTCCCTGGGTGATGCATTCGAGGCCAAAAAGGGCGATGCACGTCGTGAGATCGTCCGAAAGGCTGTCGGGAGCGGTGTGAAAAGCATCAAGGTTCTTGGAGAGGGCATTTCAGAAGCATTCATTGACGCTTCTACTGATCCTCATGCGGCAGGTGAGATACTTGATGCCTCCTACGTTACCTTCATCTCATAGCAAATAGCTGTCGCTGCCCACTTGGCGCTGTATAACTTCACTTTGAAGACGTCGCCCCCCTCCGCGTTCGATCCCCGCAAGAACGAGGCCGCTCCGGAGAAACCCAGACTCTCACCCATTGCTAAATCAGCAGACTGGGATCGTGGTGTAATCTATGCCAATGCTCAGAACTTGGCTCGCACTGTAAGCCGACAGCTCTCAGTATTCTTATCCCACTCATGTGATCTTTCCCAGCTCATGGAGTTACCTGCGAACATCTTGACACCCACGGTAAGTACGAGCATGGATATCCGAAGCTCACTATAACAATTTGCTTAGACTTTCACCGAACGGGCCCAAGAAGCGTTCGAGGGCCTCGCAAATGTAGAGATCATCGTCCATGACGAAGGTATGAAATTTGCACCATAATTTATACAAGATTAAATTGTCTCTAGCTTGGGCTGCCGAAAAGGGAATGGTGCGTTTTACCAGCCAGGTACTCAGTGGATGACTTTGTTCATGGCGCGCGTAGCGAACATTCCTTTCCGTGACCAAGGGTACCAACGAGCCTGCCAAGTTTATTGAAATGTACATGTCCCTTCGTTGATTCATACACCCTCTCTGACATTTCCTAGACACTACAAAGGGGCTCCTAATGCCAATGACAGGCCGATCGCCTTCGTTGGCAAAGGTATCACATTCGATTCTGGAGGAATCAGCCTCAAGCCCGGTTCAGTACGTCGTTATACTCGATATCATGTTCAAGGATAACGTATCGTGTACTCAGGGCATGAAAGAGATGCGTGCCGACATGGGTAAGATCTTCGGAAAAGGCTGACAGCGAAACTCAAAGTTCCACAACAGGTGGTGCCGCTGCCGTCCTCGCATCCACGCTGGCAATCGCTCAACTCAAGCTACCGTGCGTTGTTCTCGTGCAGGTTGTTCCATCGGACCCGGTTAAATGTATTTTTTGCTAGGATCAACGTGGTCACGCTTGCCCCTCTTTGCGAAAATTTGCCAGGTCCGAGTGCGAATAAACCAGGCGATATGTCAGTGATGTTTCTTGTGGACGAGCATCGCTGATTGACTTTCTTCGTGTTGTATTTTAGAGTCTACGCAATCAATGGTAAATCCGTCGAGATCGATAACACCGATGCTGAGGGCAGATTGATCCTCGCGGGTGAGCCTTCTCGTCAGCGAATGCTTAGTTCGGTAACGCCTGATTCATCCATCTAAGATGCACTTTACTATGCATCAACACAGTTCAACCCACACACTGTCGTCGATGTCGCAACGTTGACCGGGTAGGTTCATGTTCCGTGTTTGAACTGAACTAAAAGACAGTGTCGTCCACAGAGCCATTGGCGTTGCAGTTGGCGATCTTTATACCGGTGTATTCTCCGTATGTAACTGCATTGACGACCTGCTTTAGGGGCCATGATTAACGACCTATTGGGCACCTCCAGACGTCAGATGAACTCTGGCAAAAGCTCCATGCTGCTGGTGAATCAGAGTACGACCGCTTCTGGCGTATGCCCCTCGACGAGGACTACGGTCCTCAGATCTATTCCTCTAACGCTGACCTTTGCAACGTGCGTGTATGCCACTCTCGGTTGTGTCGTCCATCTAACAAGCTTTTCCAAGACGGGTGGCAAGCCTGGTGGATCATGCACGGCTGCGCTTTTCCTCAAAGCGTTCGTTGACGGGATCGAGCCAAAGGAAGGCGAAGAACAACCTGCCGTCCAATGGGCACATCTCGACATTGCGGGCGCGATGGAGGTACGTGGCGATTCGGTTTAGGTCAAAGCGCTGACGTGTATGATACGCATGGCAGTACGTCCGACCTTCCCCATACCAAGAAAAGGGCATGACGGGTCGTCCTGTTCGGTGAGCCCTTGTCTTGTTCCCACTCGTTTGCGGGGGATGTATGTAAGGGGTTTACTGACACGGTGCTGTTCACTGGTAGGGCATTGATCGAGTATGCGAGGCGTTTATCGGGACAAGCTTGAACACACTCGAGCGGACAGCAGTTAGATACCGATCTATGCGTGGGTGTCGATTCGATTTACAGTGTAATCTGGTACCGGACAATTATTGCGTCTCAGCCGGGTGATCATGGGGCTTGAGTTGCGCTGGCCAGGGGTTCAGTAACTTCGGGTGCAGTGTCACGCGATCCCCGGGTTTCGCTCCGACACAAACTTGTGATCGGGACTGCGCTACGGGAGCTATCGAAAATGGTTCACGGGTTACGAGTGCGACTAAGAATTTGCCCTTTTTGCTGACGACACCCTTTGGGCCCCGTGAGTCCCTTTGGTTGTCGATCAAAAAATGACCCATTTACTCAAAAGGGATGGCAGTGGTGACCAAGATAAGAATACAACGAGGTAAGTCGCACCGCACGCAGGCTCCAGGCGTTCGTAATTGCGTTTCAAGTTGCAGCCCAGACCCTGCTCGTTAGTAGCATTCAAAAACCTCTCGATCTGCCTGCCGTTTGATCAAGTCCAATGCTGGTACCGCTGGTCTTATCGATGGTCAGAACCGGTGCAACATCGAGTCGAATAATCATACATGATACAGCACTATCCTTACACGAGATTGGAGGAGGCGAAGGAAAACAAGTGCATCGTTCGAATTCCGCATGCCTTTGAGATCGGAAACCAAAAAACCACACAGGGCACGAAAAAGGGTTGAAGCTCCAAGCCACATAACGGGAGCACACAAAAAAACGTTCAGTCGACCCTCCTTCTGAACAGGACTTTTGCATGGGGATCGGGTGAGATGTAAGGACCAAGGCGCAAACCACGCGGGCGCGTCGCGCCATCTTCCAACTTGACATCGTATACCGTAACGACATGCGCGAGCATGGATTTCAACACGTTTGCAACGAAGAAGCGTCCAGGGCTATCGGAGAATCAGATGTTCAACTGTCCGTAGAAGATGAGGAAACGAAAACCACATACCACACGTGTTTATTACCGTGTCCAAAGGGTAGGTACTCGATGGCAGTCGAGACGAATTGACGCTTTGCAGCCCCCGAGGCCCCTTCGTGCATTTCGGCAAATCGGAAGGGCTGGAATTCATTGGCATTCTCGTAGAACTTCTCGTCGTAATGTATAGATCGAGCGGGGACAGCGATCGTGGTTCCTTTTGGTATAAAAGTTCCGTCCGAGAACGTGAAGTCCTTCAAGGCCTTCCGCGTAATGCTCACTAATAAGCCAAGTAATCGGGATGCCCACCTTTTTAACAAATGCAAACTTGAAGACACTCACGAGCATTCAATACTTCCATACGTTGACATTCCTTAAGGAAGCTATCGACCTTACGCATTTTACCCAGTGCAGCCTTCGACCATCCGTCCTTCTCGATGATAGCTTCAACTTCCTGGCGAAGCGGTTGGACGTATTGAGGATTCGCCGCAAGGTAGAAGAGTGCATGAGCGAAGCTCTACACATGTTAGGTTGAGTTAGGACTGCCATATTGATTCGGACGTACATTGGAAGTTGGCTGGCACAAGTTACCAGTCAGAACCAGATGCGACCAGATCACGACTATACTCACATGGATGGCAGTGAAGTTGACAATCAGCACACGCTTTGTCAAGGCTTCCGCAGTCAACTGCGGACCTTCTGCTCCCTCCATCAACCACGATAGAAGGTCGTTCTGGTAAAGATAACAGTGAGCACCTTCGTATCGGGAAAAAGAATGAACAAACAGGCTTTTCCGCCCACTCGTTCCCACACTCATTCGAATGTTTCAATCGTTCTTCGATTATTGGGCCAAGATGCCTCAGACCGCGCATGGTATTTCGGGAAACGGCCGTAAATAAACTAACAGCTAGACTGACGGTTGGTAGCAAATTAGTCACTGGACAGCCTGAGGTAACCGAGACGACTTACCTTCTTAGAAATTTAGGGAACAGCCCGAGTGCAACCCCCGTTTTGAATACGTCAAAGGCATACTGGATGTTGAGATTGATCCAATCTGGGTTGCGGCCTAGAGCGATGAATTAAGAAACGCAGGGAATGGACGAGTGAGGAAAACATGCACAATGGCAGGCCGACGAGCAGTCTGTTGCTTGTCCTGCAGGCGATCATTCGGATGGTGCTTAGTGCTGGTGCACTCTTCCACTCTTAATGTTCCCGAGATCAATGCAAGAAAACCCCTCCTGAAAAAGACTCCTCATCATAACCGCTGAGATCCAAAACCTCATTAAAGGCAGTAACAACCTCATCTCTGATCTCGGGATACATCGTTCCAATATTCTGAGTAAGCTGCGAGCGAATGACCGCAACATGATAGGGGCTATCCTGGACCTCATCTCCCAGCGTATAACGGATGTTAAGCCGCTGCCGAGGGCATTAGTACGAGTCAATTCCAGAACAATAGGACAAATGCTCACATCGTTTGCGGCTTGCATGGAAGAAAGTTCATCCTCTGGCGCTCTCCCTAGTTCTTCTATGTGCTTGCGATCACTCAGAATGACCATCCAGCCAAACATGTTCGCAACCTTGAATGGCGCAGACTTGTACTGGAATATCGTGATGACATACGTGAATGAGGGCGGAGCAAAGACTTGCCTTCTCGTATCCTTCTTGTGGAACGTCTACTGCATTGATTAGAAACTTGAAACCAGCCCACCAGGAGCCAAGCAAGCTACTGGATCCAACCGTAGGGAACGCGTCAAGCTAGCGGAGCGAGTAAAAAATCAGCGGGCGAGTGAATGGTTTTATTCATCTTACTAACGTTGGGGTGCCGTGTCAGCCTTGCGATGATGACAATGGCAGCAGCAATGCCTGCCACGCCATAGGTAACATCTGAGAATTTCACCGGCTCTTGCAGCTGGAAACCCATGGTGAGTGCAGGTTAAATGTGCTCCCAATTACTCACGACCAACCACTCGACTCATACGACCCTGGCACTCCGACGGATTTGGAGAAGCGATGATCTCACCGGGACTTCCAACGGGTGCAGGCCAGCGATAGGGCTAAATTGCAAATCCCAGACGCCACGGGGCATCATTCTGGCCAACCGGATGAATACATCCATTGCGCCGTATTCCCTAGTTGTGGGCAGAAGTGTCAGCCTGTGACAGCCGGGGCCCGAATTCTGACAAGTCGGCTCCGCGACCTCCTGGCGAGGGTCAGAGGGTGATATGCGTGTACGTATGTAGGTCGATTACCGTTCCCCGACATTATATGATTGGTAGATAGTAGTGGATGTAGAACGTAAACTTAAAGACGCGGCGAAGCGGTGGGGTCACGTGACCTATACAGCCAATCAGGCAATTGCACGGGCACAGGCTCACCAGCTTCGCATCCAATCTCATCCAGTTGCTTGTCGAAAGCAACCGCATTTTGCTGGCTCACTGGGCTCAGCCCGTCCCTAATTAAGCGACGCGTCAAAGCGAGACCGATTAGCTGCTAATAAAAGATGCTGTGGGCTTAACCGATTATTAAGTAACACCCCGCTGAGTTTTCGCCCGTACGCTAATGTCATTGCCCTCTGCTATTTTATTGAAAGCCTACGTGACGGATGCATCAGTTTCCGCCCTTCGGAGTGACGCGAGCCTCTATTTAAAACCTGGACACGACGTTGCTTGCGGCTTCGAGGGAGAGATGGCCCACTCAGGATGAAAGGCGACATGATCGTATGTAGTGGACATCTTCAATGTGGTGCTGCGCTGGCCCTTATACAACTCGTTGGACGTGTATGGGCGTCACTGTATCTTGCGCCGTCAAAGCAACGTTCGCAACGTCGTGCAACGGCTTGAAGTGATCCCTGGAAAGCCCTTTCACCTTGGTGCGAATCTGGCACTAGACTGCGAAGGCAACGAGTCACTGCCAATCGCGACGGCAAGGACGGGATTTTACAGGTGCTCAGCATGGGCTAAAAAAGCGTTCATACGCCGGGTCTCGCCATATTGTTATTCTGTACAAAGGTTCTCAGCTCTTGTATGGTACATAAACTACAAAGGAAGGAATAAACGGGGTCAAGAGAAATTTTGCAAAAGTTTCGCTCTGGCCGAGCTCCTCGTCTTCGTCGGGGAACTGAGCTGCTGGGAGCGGGATAGCACAGCAGCAGCGCTAGCGACTCGGAGCAACCCCGCAAGTGGTGTTCCAGATTTCGCTCTTGTATTCAACGCTCATGCTGTAATTGTTCGCTCGCAAAAATGCATCTAGCGAACACGTTCCGTATTCCCTGTCTTCCTCAGACTGCTCGCAGATAGATAGAGGAAACGTTGCTCTGTTCAACACGAGGCGCACTTGGGGTCCTTCGAAGCTACTCGTCGTGAGCGTAAACACAATGGTTCGAGCAGGGGTTTACATACGATTCCGTGCACGGAAATTTCTCCCATACCATATTTGCAGCGAATGGTGTTTGATAGGAAGTTCTGAACTTGCGGTGTGGGGGTGGATGGACTGGGCTGAGGGGCACGGCATCTCTGTAGCGATGACTGTCAATAATATCCTCCCACCCAAGTGAATACGAACTTGTTCAGTCCCATGGTTGACAACGCAAAGAGTATAGTGGCATCATGGGCAAAATCTAGATAGAGAGGCTCAGCATCCTCTGTTGTTAAACTGTCGCGTATCGTTATTTCCGATATTCTAATTTCGTGTATAGCCAACGCTCACCGTTCGATGAGCTTCTTGACATAGAATGCACCAACGAGAGGCCCAGGGTCACCTCTGGATGCATGTCCAGTGAAGACATCCAGAAGCAAGTCGATCTCATATCTGTCATCACATGTGAGTCAACTCCAGCCTCTAACAGCAACTTAAACTTACTCTAGACCCCGTAACTCGTGTGCTTTGAACACATTGCACCACGGAGACTTGTTACGAGCTGCAAGATCATACGGGCATGCATACAAGGCACCTCGGATGTCATCGGCGGAGAACCCGATGCCAGGAACAAGTTTGTCGAGTCTCTTTACGATCGGCGGGATATACCTCGCTACCCACTTCTCAACCGCCTGCACGTGAACCACCATTAACAACACAACCGGACAGAAGATTCATACGATAAAAATTACCTGGTAGACCTCATCGGAAGGTAGCTTCGGACAGGATTTCCAAGTATCAAGCCAAGAAACCCGGTCCCCAAAGTCGTCCGTAGTCAAAAAGTTAATATCTTCTGCCTCACGGCCAAAAAAACCTTGACTAAAGAAGTGCGCGGAGTCTATAACTCTTTGAACCGTGGTAGACACCACTTCATCCGTCGAGAATGTCGGGTAACGAAGTGCAAATCTGCAAATTTGAAGGTCATACATGCATTCTTGATTTGGACGAAGATGCACGAACTCAACCCCATTCTCGAATAGTTCTTTGCGCCCGATAATAGAGAGCGCCTCAGGGACCAGCTGGTACTCGTACCCTTCTTTAAGAAATTCCAGATACGGTGGAAGATCAGCGTCTTGAATTATGTCCCGCGCCTCGTCAGTGCCAAGAGTGTCAACAAGCTCAAGGATATAGCCCTGCTCCGTCGCGGGACCACGAGAACCATGCCGATGTAACTGGCGTTGAGAAGAGTGTCAATTAGGGCACTGACTCTGTAGCAGATGGAGAACTCACCAGGATGACTTGATCCACGGTGCAGTCGTCAGGTAAATCCGCAGACACTCCACGAACAATGGGAGCATCGTGGTATGGCGAAAGGCTTCCCAGATTGTTTAAATCTTTACGACGGTGATGATCCCCGAAGTGCTGATCGGGCACTACAGCCTGAGAGTCCAGGGTTGGTTGGTCATAATTCGACAGCGATGATGGGAGTTGGAGCCAATGCAGGATGCTCGACGGAAGCGGAAGATACATCTTGAGTAACAAGAGTGGGGGGAAGCGAGCAAGCAATGATGTTTGACCTTATATACAAGTTGTCGATCTACGTACTTACCGTAAGACTCCGCATTTGCGGGGAACTTCCATCATATCGAAGCTTCCGGGTTGCATATTTGCCTGCCGGGCAGTCTAACCCAAGTTGGTGACGAATCGAGAACAGCTCGAATTAGTAGTAACCCCGACAGTCTGACACTGCCGCAGTGATGACAATTGCACGTAAAATGGATCCGGCCACGGCGTGAAGTATTTGTGTACTAGGTGAAGCTTCAAGCTTCAAGTTGCAACGAGGACTATTGAGTCGGATCATTTTAAAATGCGGAACATCGACCGAGATCCGCCATTAGCTGAGGTAGTCCCAGGCTACCAGTTTTCTGTACCAACGGTACATCGACCGGGTTGCTTCGTCAACTCCGCACTGCTCTCCTCATTGATGCAACACGTATTCAACCAGCGTAAGTCAACAACGCAACCCCGTTCCACAGTGCCCTGATCCTCTTCGTCTTTTTGTTTGGCAGCTGGGTACGTTTCCGACGGTCGGACCGAGTGGTCGTGAGGAAAACACGGCTCCTCTGCGGAGCTTTCACATCGGGTCTTCGATCGGAGCCAGCCCCACGGGCCAAGGTGATGTTCAGAAAGCGCGCTATGGCGGAAGGGGGCAGCTCGGTGTCTATGGACCACGAGACAATACGCAAGAAATATGTTATAGAAACCAGAGAAACGAAACCCGGTTTAAGATTGATGATGGTATGATTCTGTCTAATCAGAATCTGAGACTGCACCTCCCCCGTCTTCGGGCACGTGATCAGCACAGAGCAAAGAGGGCCTTGAAACCTTGACCGACTCACATCTTGCAATATCATCTTCGCCGAGGATGGCGCCTATTTGTCGTGCAGGTGGGGTCGTTAACGAGATCACCTCCGTATCGTTCGGGCAGTAAATCTTCGAAAGATCGTTTGGCGTCTGACGTGCCTTGTTGGTCAACCGGATGCTGATGAACTCCGTCTGGTCAGGGCACGCCATCCAAGTGATGGAAATTGAAAGCACGTACGAGTCGACAGCACCGGCGGTCTCTACGAGAGCAGATACGATCGCGCGACGGGTGTCCCGATCTTGGAGCTTCACGGCGAGGTGGAGGGGTGTGTTGCCTGCGTTGTTCTGGGGATCGACGTCGCAGCCGTCGGCTTCGATGAGGAGGTTGACGTGCTCGACGGAACCGCTTGAGACGCTGTGATAGAGAATGGCGCCACCCGTGTGCGGTTGAGTCAGATGACGGGGAGAGGGAGGAATGACGAGCTACGTACGCGAGATGGAGAGCTGATGAGAGGACGGGATATCAGCGCTAGATCGATGGCAGCATAGAACGAAGGTGCGAACGCGTGTTTCCTGAACTGTGGTCATCCCAAGCAAGGTGAGCGTGCTGTACGGACTGGCTCGGTGCAGGAGGAGGACCTACAGGTCGGTACAGTTGATGTCGAACAGAAAGCTGTCTTCGTCTTCTGGATCTCTGTACTCAGCACTGATCAATAGTTCCTCGACGTTTCCTTGTTGTCGGGCTGCTGCCAGCAACTGTTTATCTGCGGGACGCGATCAATCAATTACGACGATGGCTGGGGAGCCCTTACTGAGGAGCTTCCGCTGCTCGTCATCCACAGCCATCGTAGAACTAGATCAAGGATGAAGCTTTGAAGCGGTAGTGATACGTGAATGATGACGAGAGTGCAGAGCCTGCTTAGACTGCTACCATCAACCAAGAAGGTGACGGGTGGCAAGACCATCCTATTACACAGTGATTGGATGGTTTCAATAATGTTCCGAGGCTAACCATCCTGACCAACTTGAAGCACATCGAGGACATCCTCAACGATGACTTTCGACGACGACGACGACGACGCTGTAGGTCGGCACATTAACGATCCGAGTCATGTACTCACCGTCGTCGTTCCCAGGAAATCATATATGAAGGTCCTACATCCATCGTGACCCGCATCGAATCCGAGCTACCAGATAGCCGGTTCATCGCGGTCAAGACGTCCACCACGACGCACGCCAAAGAGCCTCACGATATCATCAAGGAAGTCCGTCTACTTGCTTCCCTCTCGCATCCAAACGTACGTTGCCTCGTCCTCGCATGCTTTTCCCTGACCCTTGCGTCCTAGATCGTCCCACTGATCAAGCACGAACTGTCCCAAAGATCCCAAAATCTAAGCTTTTGGATGCCATACATCCCCTACTCCCTCGACCAGCTCCTCAAATCCTCCCGATTCTCCCCACACCCAATCATCTCGTTTGGAAACACCACAGCATCCTCATCTACCCCACGCGAGGTCCAATTCGTCGTCCTTGCCAAGTCGATCATCTTTCAGGTCCTCTGTGGGGTGAGCTACCTCCACAGCGAACACGTCCAAATCGCACACCGGGATATCAAGCCAAGCAACGTCCTCCTGACCCCGTCGGGGTGTGCACAGCTTATCGATTTTGGGATCGCCTTTCGCGTGGGCGAGGATCGCCCTGCGAAAGCCAGCGATCTGTGGCCCGAGTCGGCAGCCCGAATGTACTTTGAAGTGTCGACGGGGTACGTGTCGTTTCCTTGCCGTTATGATTTGTACGCCTTGCCATTCCTCGTGCGCGCTGACGCCCTCTCTTTCCCTTTGCGTCCGTGTGCAGCCCATATCGTGCCCCAGAGCTGTTATTCGGTGCGCGGGCATACGATGCCTTTGCCATCGACACTTGGAGCCTCGGCGTCACGTTTGCCGAATTCTTTACCTCTCTCCGTTTACAAACCGACGACGACGAGGATGACGACTCCTTCCCGAGGTCCAACAACACGTCCGAATCCGAATCCGGCTCCGACGCGAACGTCGAACCACGCGCTCCCACCCCGCCCCCGACGCCGTTCGTCATACCCCGGGGAACACACCTGCGTCCAGGTATACCGACGGGTCGTTGGACACGAACGTCTCTCTTTGATGGGACGCGTGGCGAGATCGGACTCGCATGGAGTATCTTCAAGATACGGGGTACCCCCAACGAGGATACGTGGCCGGTACGTCACCACTTTTCGCTCGCTCGTCCCTCACATTGACACGAACGTGTAATCCGGTCTTGTTCCGTTGCACACACGTTTTGCTTCCCCTCGTTGGTTCCGATAGTCTTTCCTGACCCTCCCGGACGCAAGCAAAGTATCCTTTGTCGACGTCGACGCGACGGACTTGGTATCGCGCCTCCCAAACTTGCCCCCATCGACCACGAGCACGTCCCTCCACACCAACACGACCGCACACGCGCCCTCCAACGACCCAGTCCCTTCCCCACTCGACCTCGTCCACCGTTTTCTCGTGTACGAACCCTCTCGCCGACTCCACCCCTCGGAAGCCCTTGGTCATCCCTGGTTCAAAGCCGGGCCCGGATTGGTGTTACCTACGGACGACGATCACACCGGGCGCCCTCAGTGGGTGTCAGAGACTGGGGCTGTGACGCATTCGTTCACCTTGGATGGGCAAACGCGTACCCTCGGGGATCTGTTGCAGATGTACGTCGCGAGCAAGGAGCGTTAGCGTATCTGTGCACGTCCGGGTAGTGGCTGGATACTAGAGTCTTGATCGTGGCTTACAGCTCAGTCGGAGAAGACTAGAATCAGGGATCAATACAGCGATATCACACCATACAAATTATCTAGCAATACATGCATACAACAGAGTAGCAGAGCATAAAACCATCCCATTACAAACACAACATCTATGTAGTAGAGGCTGTCGCCGGCGTCACGGTCTTGGTCGGGACGAGAACGTGATTGTCGATCGCGATGCCTAGCGTGGAATCAGTATACACGCAGAGGGGGGAAAAGGCGTAGGGCATACTTTGAGTCGCATTCGCAGTCTTGTAAATCCCGATCAGTCGATGGCTCAGTTCGAACATGTCGTTTCTATCATACCGTGCTCAGGTCCGGGAAAAGATGCAAGCAACAAGGTGTAACCAACGTACCTCAAAGAGATGATGATGAACTGCGCATTCTTGGTCCGATCTTTGATGTAATTGGCGACGATGGATACGTTCCGGAAATCGAGCGCAGCGTCGATCTCGTCCATAAAGTAAAGCGGGGTAGGCTATGCGATCAAATCAACCAGGTAAATCTCGAAATCGCGTACAGTGGTAAATCTTACCTTGAAGACGTGGAGCGCAAACACGAGGGCAAGAGAGCTCAACGTCTGCGCGTCACGATTTCCGTTATCATCTCGTAGTACCAGACGAGAACACAACGCACCTTTTCGCCGCCCGACAGATTCGAGATGTTTTTCCAGCTCTTCTTGGGTGGCATCACGCTAAAGATGATACCCTCTGAGAACGGATCCATGCTGTCGACCAACTCCAGTTCTGCATTCCCCCCAAGAGTGATCATCTATCCACGCGAAAAAAATGTAAGAAGCGTTTCCGTCGACAAGGACGTCAGAACACGAACCTGGTACATCTCCTTCAGTTTCAAAGAAATCAAATTAAAGCCCGCCATGAACTCGTCCAAACGCTGTTTCCTGAGATCGTCATATCTCTGTATCTGTGTGTCGCGCGACTCGGTGATCTGATCAAGGTCTTTGGCACGACGAAGGAACTCTTCCTCGCGCTTCTTATAATCCCTGAGTACAGATAGATCAGGCTTGGCGTTGCTCAGTTTTTCTATCGTATAGAGGTCAACGGCAAGACGTGGTGGAGATGATCGGAGGGCTTACCATCGAGATACTCGGAATCGGCTACTAGATCACGCTTTCGGAATTGAGCAAGTTCGTCGACGCTGTAAACCTGCAGCTCGTTCGAGGGCTGACGTGGCTTTGGCGGTTTATTGGGTGGTGGCGCCGCTGGCTCTCCTGATTCCTGTTTGACCTGTGGTTCTGAAGGCTCTCCATCCGCGGGCGCCGCCGCCGCCGCCGCCTCCTCTTCGTCTTCGTCCTCGTCATCGCTACATTCCTAGATCAGCGAGAGGCATGCACGACTAAAATCCACTCACTCGATCTCCTGCAACTTTAGCTTATCATGCTCTGTTTGCCAATGCTGCAACACCTCCTCGTTCGATGCAGCCTCCTTCTTGATATCGCCCAATTTTTGCGTCAACTCCATCTAACGCCAGGACATCGGAAAGCCAGGGTCAGCCGCGATCACGATAGGCATCCACTCCACGCACCTCCTTCTTCCTAAACTCTTGTATCTCCTCCCTCTTCTCTTCCAGCTGCGTCTTGAGCGTTTCCAAATCGTCCTTTGAATTCTCAGCCGCCGCCTGCGCCGCCTCCACCTGCTCTTTGAGCTCCTCCAAGTACTCATTCACCTCTCCGAGTTGCGTCTCCAACTGCTTGATCTCCTCGTCCGCCTCCGCCACTGCAGTGGCATTCCCAGCGATCGCAGACGCATGCTTGACCACGTCCTTTTCCGCCTTTGCCTTTGCCACCTCCGCTTTTGTGATCTCGTCGTTGGAGAGGTTGATGTGCAGCTTGATACCGTCAACCGTCGAGCGTTGTTTCAGCAGTCGCGAACCACCAATCTCGAGAATCTTCTTCTCGAGCTCCTTGATCGCGTCCTCGATCTTGCCCGATTTCGCTTGGAGGGTTTCTAGTTCCGCCGTCGCGGTTGCAATCTCTCCTCCGAGAGCCTCGATGCGTGCCATGTCACGAGCGTCAGGCTTGCTCTGTGCCCTGATAGGTCAAGCCAATTAGTAACCCAGCACACCAAGGCACGAAACCGAAGAAAAACGCGATAAGAGTGACGACCTACGCACTTGAGGTCATGCACCCGCTTCTCCGCCTCCTCGAGCCGCTTCCGACCATTATTCACAGCCATCGTCAGTTTCTCCGAGTCCATCTCCAACTGTGGCCCCGCAAGCGCCAAGCACTCACCCTCACCCTCCAATGCCCTCAGTGCTCTCGTAGCCTCCTCAAACTCCTTCGCCGCTTCTTCGCTCTCCTGTTCGTACTGCCTCAACACCTCCGGTCTCACCGCATCCGCTGCCAACTTGGAGCTCATCCCCCCACGTGCGACGTGGTTCCCCCCGCCAGACATCGTGCCAGACGAATCGATCAACTGACCCGCGAGCGTAACGACACGCCACCGCTTTGTAGAACCAAACGCAATCCGGTTCGCCTGCTCGAGGTCGTCCGCGACGAGCGTGTTCCCGACGGCTTTATAAAACGCGGGCAAGAATTTGGAATCTTTGGGTTTGATGAGGTCGTACAAGCGCGGGACGTTTTCGGGCGTCTGAATCCGTTCGTTGATGCGGTCGGTGGAAAGCTTCTCGAGGACCATGAAGGAGGCACGGCCGACGTTTTGCGTGCGGAGAAAGTTGATACAGGCTTGTCCTTGGGCGACGGTGTCGACGACCATGTTGTGGAGTGCACCGCAAGCAGTGGAAATGGCGACGTCGTATTTGTCGGGGATCGCCCCGAGACTGCCTAGGCGGCCCTACAGGAAGCGTATCCAATTTGTATGCGACAATGTAGCTAAGGAGGAGCACGCACGTGGAAACCGTCGATACGCCCAGTTTGCTTGAGACGAGTGAGGTGATCGAGTACTTTGTTTTGCGAGGTGCTGGCAGCTTGAGAGGCCTTCGCTTCTTCTGTTCTCTGTCGAAGAGACGATGTCTTGCCCCTCAGCTCCTGCACGCGAGCCTGGGCATCCTACAAACGCGAACAATGGTGAGTGACGAGCACAAGCGTCGCACAAAGTGCTTACATGAAATTTCTTCGTGTGGGCCTGCAGCTCCTTTTGCAAAGTCGTCTTCTTCGTCTTCAAATCATTTAGCTCGTCGACCTGCAGCACCGATTACCGAGTCAAACACGAGCTAAATGTACAAGTGTATCATGCGACTAACCTTGGCCTGTTGTGTTGCCTGCTGCTGCTCAAAGTCGTCCTGAGCATTCTTGACCGCGTCCTTGAGACCGGCGGCCTTCTTTGCCAATGCATCCCTCTCGCTCGTCGCTACACCGATCCCAGCCTTCTTTGCGTTGACCTTGTTAATCCACGGCTGGAGCTCTTTCTGCTTGACCTCGATCTGATCGTAGAACACCTGCGTCTTGTCTGTTACAAGTGGAAAACGCCAGTCAGGGTACGGGGACGACGCATATGTATGGCATACCCTTCAAACTATCTCGAATACCTTCCAGAACATCTTCTTCCTTCTTCAGGTTTGCCTCGTGCTCCTCGATGTCTGCGCGTTTCCGGTCGATCTTGGAAGTGCTCTCTTCGATCGTGCGTTCAGCTCCGGCTTTAGCTTGTTCGTCCTGTGGGAGAAGTTGGACAGTGTCTGAGAAAATTATACACCAAAGCGAAGATGAAATAGCGCACTTCCTGAAGCGTCTTCTTCAGTTTCTTCGCCTTGGTGTTGGCATGTTTGCGCCGTTCTTCAAGCCCGACAGCTCGCTTCTCGTGCGCAGTTTGGTCTTTGACGGCGTCTTCAGCCGCGGTTTTCACTTCCTGATCGAGTGGAAGAGATAGGACGGGTGATTAGGACATAGGATCTGAAACAAATCATACGACGAACCTCGTATGCCTTCCCACGTTCCTCAAAATGCTTCTCCAACATCTCTAAATGGGTGATATCGTCCTTGTTACTCTCCGTCTCAGCGTCTAGCTCTTTCTGGTATTTCGTCTGTGTGATCATCCTCAGCCCATTGCAGTGGACGCAGAACCAACACCAAACCACTCACGATCTGCGCATTAAACCTGCCCTCGTTCTCCAAACACTTCCAGAGGTACCACTGCCAAAGCCTACTCTGCGCTTTCACGTGGTCGTTGAACAACCTCAGGTAATCCAGTGCCTCCTTCCTCTGTGCTTCCAACGCGTTCTTCTCCCGCTCGACGATGCGGAGCCGGTTCAACTTTTCGCTGCGCTGGTCGGTGAGCGTCTCCACCTGTGCGAGCGCCTCTTCAATCGGTGTCTTGTACGTGGAAGTACCGATGATGTCTTCAAGGTACTCGAGCAACCCATCTTCGTGTTCGTTCTGAGCTTTAGGCTTCATCTGCGCAATCGACTCAACTTCGCCCTGGCAGACAGATGTGGAAAGTCAGCTGCGAACAGGAGAGGAAGCGAAGAGTCAGCGCGAATGGAATTACCTGCAGGATGAGGAACCGTTTGTGATCAAGATCGATCCCCCGACCCTTGAGGAGCGTCTGTACCTCCGTAAAGTTGCTAGCGCGTCCATTGATCGTGTACTTGCTCGAGTTACTCTTGTATGCTATCCGTGCCACAACCAGTTGAGAGTTTGGTACCACCTTGTATGCATCGGGACCGGGCTATGGGGGGCGTGAGGAAATACAGAACGAAATATGAAGAGGCCCGTACCAAATCAATGATTTCTCGAAAGTGCACTTCAACGCTGCAATCGTCAAGATCGGGGTACCGGGCCGAGTTATGGATCAACTCTGAGAGTTTGCCCTGACGCATTTTCGATGCACGGTATCCGAACACGAACAACAACGCGTCGATCGTGTTCGACTTGCCTGAGCCATTGGGGCCAACGATTGACGAGAAAGACTGGTCACGAACATGATGAGGATGAACACCCTGACGAACATGCTAAGACGCACCTTGTGGAAGGGCCCGATCTCTTGTCTGCCCGCATAACTCTTAAAGTTAACTAACACCATTTTGTGAATGACCAATCGAGTCTTTGGCCCTTTGACTTCTTCCACTGGAGGCGGTTGCGACTGAGTTTGCGGTCTGACTCTAGGTTCTAGAAGTGATCGCTCTTCTTCTTCTGCAACTTCTGGCGCACGTCTTGGGGTCCGGGGCGCCTGACTTGGTGAGCTGTTCTTGTTGGCATCTTGTCGTTTCGCACGACGCGGAGTGGCTTTGTACTCTTGATCAAAGCCATCTAGGTCATCCTGTTGACCATCTGCTGCAGCTTGTTGTTCGGGTATGGGATCTTTACGGGGCGTGACAGGGGCCGTCTTGCGCGGTCGTGGCGTAAGGACAGTATCCTCTTCTACATCCTCTTGTTGTGATGTTGTTTTGGCGTTCTTGGAGGACTTGGAGGAAGCTTTGCTGGAGGGCTGCGACTGCTTTGGAACGGGTTTACTGGAGGATACTTTGCGACCTGTCTGGATAGGGAGGGTGGCTTCGTCGTCAGAAATTGGAATCGCCTCCTCCTCCTCCTCCTCCTCCTCCTCCTTTGTTTTTTCTTCTTGTTCTCCCCCTTCCTCGACATCACTCTCGATCCTTAGGGGTTTACGAGATGAGCGGGGGGTCTTTGTATTTTTCGAGGACGGGGGCTTGGCCGAGGAGCGTCGAGTCCTGGGTGCAGGTGGGGGCTCCGTTTCTTCCTCCTCCTCGACCACCTGACGGGATCTACCCCTCCTTGAGGGTTTCCGTACCGCCTCCTCCTCCTCCTGATGTCCTTCGTCGTCCTCGACAGACCGGCGTGATTTCTTCCGAGCAGGAGGTGCCTCGGATCTACGCTCGTTCACGTCCTCGTCCTGTTCCTGCTCTTCATCCTCTCCCCCTGCATCCACATCCGAGCCCTCCTCCTCCGTCTCAGGGACCTCCTCCAGCTTCCCTGCGCCCTTTGTCTTAGCAGAAGCCCTACTCCCTCTCGTTCGCTCTGGGCCAACACTGGCGCGTCCCTTTGACGTCGATGCCGTTGAAGAAGGCTTGGCACGTGTACGCGAGGACGACGATGCAGGCTTGGCCCTTGACGTCGACCGAATCACGTTTTCTGTCTCGACGTCTGTCTCGTCCGCTGCGACCGACTGGCCGCGCTTCCGCTTGCCGTTGGCAGCGTCGGAGGATGTTGAACTCGAGCCTGCTGATGTCGGTTGCGCGTCCAAGGCGCGTGAGCGAGAAGACCGTCGGGGGGGCATCGCGGGCACGAGGACAACGTCGTCGTTGATAATTGGCAAGTACGCGAACTGTCACACTTCACGTGACATGACCACGCGATGCGTCACACACAGCTGCTTGCCGCATCCGAAAAGCACTCAATTTCAGCTTCGAAATATGACCGGTACTAGTATTCTTGCAACCCCCGTACATGGCACAAACATCAATAAATGGATATGATCTCGAATTATCCGTGTTCCTGGAATCCTGTGAAGGAATGACCCTGTGGCTATGGTGAGGCGGTGAAGCTGGACAATGATAAGAAGGTGCGTTCCCCGCCTACGAACTTTGTCCCGAACTCAGAAATGCCTTCACAGTCTAAAGTCGCTGCTGACCCAGATGATTTCGTATCCGAGTCGACGTTGCGCCAAATATGTCTGGAGCACTTTGATACATGCGTTTACAATGACTTGCCGCAATACCTCATTTGCATCAGTGACATGAGGCTCTACAGCCGTGACGAGCTTTGGGAAAAGTTTCGCCCCCTCGTCGACACCATGTCTATCGACGTGGAGGAGGTCGGGAGAACAAGGAGGAGATGGAGATACGATGGGGACGTAAGGCTGCTATGCAAGGTGCGCGTCTTCTGCTGTGCTTCCCTTACCAGAAATCTGATTTACTCCCCAGAAATATATCAAGCGCCTTCTCAGATTCGCTATATTGTCACATCGTTGGGGGAGTAGAGAGCCCGCATTCAGGGACATGTCGAGCAAGATCTACGGTGACAGGGCCTGTCCAACGGGCCCGGGCTACGAAAAACTCCGCCGCTTCTGCGAGAAAGCAAAGGAGTACGGCTGCGAGTATGTGTGGTCAGATACGTGCTGTATCAATAAGGAGAGTAGCGCCGAGCTGGAAGAAGCGATCCGGTCGATGTATCGGTGGTACCAGGACGCCTTCGTGTGCATCGTCTATCTAGCCAGGTCTTCCTCTGTCAAGGACTTCCGAGATGAGCCCTGGTTTACGAGGGGGTGGACTTTACAGGAGCTTCTGGCACCCACGAATCTGAGGATGTATGGCAAAGACTGGACTCCGATCTGCCCAAAGGAGGAGGAAAATACCTTTACTTCGCCCTGGGAGTACCAGCCGCGTTCCCCGTCCAACCATCTTCCTAACGACAAACGAAGTACCTACATGCTAGATGCCATCAGCAAAGTCACTGGGATCGACGCAGAGTATGTTCGAGAGTTCAGCTCAATGGAGGTCTCATTGTCCGAGAAGATGAGGTGGGCATCCAAGCGCAAGACCACTCGGGCGGAAGACATCGCTTATTCCCTCCTCGGTATCTTCAACACCTCGATGCCGATCGCATACGGCGAGGGGAACTTGGCATTCCGCAGATTACTCGAAGTCATCGCGCAACGTTCTCAGGACCCAACTTTCTTTGCATGGGCAGGGTGGTGTTCGGACCACTCCCTTGCATTGCCCTCTTCACCCTCGTCTTTTAGGACCAGAGTCACTGCACTCGGCGGAGGTGACCGTGGCTATACTATCCAGAAGTTTGGTGTTCAGGTCAATCTGCTTCTGATACAGATGCAAGTGCACCATTCAGACCATCACTACACTCTCCAGCCCCTCGACGCAAACCTCTCGCAGCTCATGACGGTATCGAGTCAGCTCTGGCGCCGTCCCAATGTCTTTTCAGGAGAGAATTGTGCACTCGGAGTAGTCAACTTCGATCGACGGCCCCGTCGCGGTGATGATGAAGACGACAATGGTTTTCTTTTTGCGGGGAAACGGTACTTTTGCGTGTTGATAAAGCCTTCTCCGATGTCGTTGCCGAGCACTTTTGGGCAGCCCAGCCTGAAACTGGACACGGGTGATATTTTACCAATGATAGAATGCAAGAAGGATTATGCGGCGCGTCCTACAGCCGTTTGTCTTGTACACACACTCTAGCTATATTGTGACGTGTAGTGCTGAAACTAAAGTCTACAAGGACGATTCCGCACACATCGACCTGTTTATGATGCAGAGGATAGTGAAACTGCCATTCTTGGGGTACTACTTTTTCTACCAATATCAAGTTTACATGTCCACTGAGTCGGCATCATGAATACCCTTCGTCGGTGACGATGAGCGATATGTACATCATCCTGATCTTACATTGGCAAACCCAGCTTCCAGAGGATCAAGATGCCCACATCATACCCAAGCCCTGATCACGCCACCGATCTTTGCGCTTTTGCCCTCTCCTCCTCCCGTTTCGCTGCCAGCTCCTTTGCTTGCTCCTGCCTTATCGCCGCCTTCACCTTTCTCTGCCGCTTCCTCCGGCCGTTCCCGCGCTTGGGCCCATCGACGACGACAGGTTCTGCCATCCGTTGTTTTCGTTTTGCTAGCTGTTCCGCGCGTTGTTTTTCGCGTTTTTTGTCCCGTTTTCGGAGCGTCGTGAAGGACGCTTTGAGGAGGCTACCGTAGGCGGCGTGGAATTTTGGGAGATCGGAAGGGGTGACCTAGGATGATCGTATCGTGCGAACGTGATTATGATGCATGGGGCACGGGCGAGGATTAGTCGATAGCGGTGGGGATCAGGATAAGCTGGAGCGCGATGAGAACATGGGACCCACGCGCGTAGACAAGTTGGACTTTTTGCCGTCTGTGACACGGATCAGACATGGGTACTCTTTCTCGCTGTCTGGGTCTGCATCGCCCATCGTGGCGTCTTCGCCATCATGAGTCACTACGTGCGCAACGCTGAGCCTCCGGAAAAATGAAAAGCAAGTCGACGCACATCGTTTGTGTGTCAGCCATATCGTCCCCTTGTCTTTTGTCGACTCAAACAACGCAGTGAGTTGCTTGAGAAACTGCATTGTGTCAATATCGCATCTTAAAAACACTGGAAATCGCTCACGATATCGTTATCGACGAGCTGCATGGACTCGGTGCAGCTCAGGGCAAGTGCCAGTGATACTCCTCAATGCCAGGTCTTCATCTTGCTGACGTAATCCATATAACATTGTCCTGAATGTGCTCATTCAAATCACGCTTGGCAGGACCGTCATTGACGTTCTGTGGGACCGGATCCGTGGCCTATAAGAAAGTAGGAAAATGGTCATCAAGTTCAACCACCGACATGGACCCGTTTCCACCACCTACAGGCGGGGCATCTCTCGTGCTCTCGTTCAAGGTGCACACCAAGTCCGTTCTCATTGTCGGAGGTGATGCACTAGCGGCAAGCAGAGCCTATGCCTCCCTCGAAGCAGACGCTGTCGTCAAAGTCTTCGTGAACGGCGGGCTTGAGGCGGTCTGCGAGGAGCTCAGATGGAGAGCTGAGCACGGCCAGCTCGAGGTCGTCGACTGGGACCATCTCCCCGTTCCTGAGTCCTCTGCAGGTTCTCTGGACATTGACACCTCCCAAATGAGCCGGGATATGGCGGCCTTGGACCACTATCTTGTGGATAACCCAGTATCTCTCGTATGTGTCACCGACACCACCTCAACCTCGCCTTTCACCTCCATCGTACGCCACCGCGCGACCCATCTCGCGAAGTCATGCCGCGCTCACCGTATTCCCATCAACGTCACCGACATGCCAGAACTCTGCGACTTTTCCTTCACGGCAACACATCGCTTCGTAGACCCCGTTTCGTCGTCCAAGACTCCCCTACAAATCGGCGTAACTACGAATGGAGAAGGATGCAGACTTGGGGGGCGAGTACGGAGGGAAATTGTTGCTGGGTTATCCAAGGACGTCGGAGCCGCCGTGACCAAAGTCGGACAGCTCAGAAAGATGGCAGGGAAGTTAGCCAAGGGGAACGAGGTCCCAGCGGACGGTGAAGGAGGCGAGGACTGCACCGCGACGACTCCAAACAGTCCGGTCCCCATTAGAGCACCAGGTGGTACCGCCTCAGAGGAAAGCAGTATTGAGGCTTCCAGACGACAGATGAGGTGGGTGGTCCAGGTCAGCGAGTACTGGCCTATCTCGCGGCTTGCGGCGATGACAGAACGCGAGATGAAAGATATTCTGGACGGTGAGGTCGCCCACGAAGGAATCCCCCCCGCCCTCTCGATGGACGAGAAGAAATCACAGCACGGGGTCGACCTTGCCCGTCCCCTTACCGCACACACCAAAGGCCGCATCCTCCTCGCTGGTTCTGGACCTGGCCACCCCTCTCTTCTCACACTCGCGACGCACACGGCACTGACGAGACATGCCGACATCGTACTCTCCGATAAGCTTGTTCCAGCGCCTGTCCTCGAACTCATTCCACCGCACATCGAGGTGCGTATTGCGCGCAAATTCCCCGGGAACGCGGACGGTGCACAGGCGGAAATGATGGAGGCAGCCGTAGAAGCTGCTAACCGGGGCCTGACCGTGGTCAGGGTGCGTGTTGTTCTCGCGACGGCATTCCTTTGGTCTCGTATGCTAACATACCCGTTTCTCTATTGTTACCCACTCTCCCTCCAACGCACTATATACGTACCGTTCAGCTGAAACAAGGCGATCCGATAGTGTACGCCCGCGCCGGCGAGGAACTTGCCTACTTTCGTGCACACGGCTTCGCCCCACTCGTCCTTCCAGGGCTCTCCTCCGCGCTCGCTGCACCCGCCTGCGCCGGAATCCCAGTAACGCACCGTGGCGTTGCCGAGTCCTTTGTCGTTTGCACCGGCGTCGGACGCCAAGGAAAAACGGTCTCTCTCCCAGGCTATGACCGCGCACGCACCGTACTCGTGCTCATGGGCGTCGCGCGGCTCGGCGAGGTCGTCCGCGCGCTCGTGACGACCGAACACGGGGGACGACGGGATGGTCCTGCTTACCCAGCGTATCTCCCGATCGCGATCATTGAGCGCGGCTCGATGCCCGATCAGAGGGTGCTCGTGTCGACGCTCGAGGATGTGGAGAGTGCGCTGGCGGGTGTAGGGGAGCAGCGACCGCCGGGGATGATCGTGATTGGGTGGGCTGTGTTGGCGTTTGGACGGAGGGACGGGGAGGGTGGGGATGCTGGGGAAGGGGTGCTCGAGGACGTCGAGGTTAGTGGACAAGAACGGCGCGATCGACAGCGCATCGCAAAGTGGCTCGGTGGCCGAAAGTGGGATGTTTGGGAAGGATTGGGTGCGGGATGGGCAGACCTTTGACTGTGCCCTGCTGATCGGTGGCAACCCCGGGGTGTATTGACCAGCACAAGATACAATGTGCGTGTTTTCTTTCGTGTACTCTACGACGATGCGTCATGTATCATGACTGGGTTAAGTGTGTTGTTGGTAACGTGTATGTATAAGTTATGCGTATTTTTGGAATAAATGCTAGCCGAAACTTCCTTCGCCAGAAGGCTCGCGATGCATTTTGCAACAAAACGGTCTGCCCCAACCCACTCCAACGCAAATGACTTTTTGACAAGCGTCCTTCGCTGCAAGCATGTGAAGAGAAGGACCCGGCCGGGGCCCGGGCAACCGTCGGCGGGCCGGTGCTCCATGCCGAAGCAGGTCCAGGTCCCAGAACGCCGAGCTGAACATCACACCATCATCCGCACCCCAGACTGTCAGTATACACGGTATGAATCGTAGGCTGCCTACCGGTACCCCACGGCCATCATCACCTCAGCCATATTTCCTATCGGAGGAGCCCGTTGAAGTCGTCGGATCAGAAAACACCGATAACCTGTTATCCAACTCGTCACTGCGCAAGCTGCACCTCGAATGTTATGACGAATGTGTCTACAATGACTTGCCGCAATACCTCGTCCGTATCAGTGATATGAGGCTCTACAGCCGAGCGGAGCTCTGGAAGATCTTCCGATCACTCATAGGCACCATAAGCGTCGACTTGGAGAAGGCGAGGCGTACGATGGCGTACGATGGAGAAGCGGAATTACGGAAAGATTGCAAGGTCATTCGACGTGTTTCACATTCACGCTTTCCGTATTCTGATCCAAGTCGTGACTCGACATATGTAGGACGGCATCAAGCAGCTCCTCAAATATGCTATATTCTCGCATCGCTGGGGTGAAGAAGAGCCGGAATTCAGGGACATGTCGAGCAAGGTTCATGGCCAACGATCCGCTCCGGAGGGCTTGGGATATGAGAAACTCCGGCATTTCTGCGAAAAGGCAAAGGAGTACGGCTGCGAGTACGTTTGGTCAGATACCTGCTGCATCAACAAGGAGAGCAGCTCGGAATTGGAGGAGGCAGTACGGTCGATGTATCGGTGGTACAGAGATGCATTCGTGTGCATCGTGTATCTGGCCAAGTCTTCCACTGTCGGGGACTTTTCTCGGGAACCATGGTTCACGAGGGGGTGGACGTTACAGGAACTTCTAGTGCCGGAAAGAATCAGAATGTATGGCAAGGACTGGAGTCCGGTCTGCCCAGAGGCGAAGGAAGTGCGAGGAGGCAACGACTTTCCTTTTCCCAACGACAAACTCAGCAAGTTCATGCTTCGCTCCATCAGCAAAGTCACTCATATCTACTCTGCCAACATTCGAAACTTCAACTCGAGGTCGTCATATCTCATGGTGTCCACGAAGATGAGGTGGGCATCAAAACGAAAAACCACTCGTGTCGAAGATATCGCTTACTCCCTTCTGGGAATCTTCGACATCATGATGCCGATCGCATATGGTGAGGGAGAAAGGGCTTTCCAGAGACTACTCGAAGCCATCGCACAGCGCTCCGGTGATCCAAGTTTCTTTGCTTGGGCCGGGCCATGTTCCCGACATTCCATGGCCTTGCCTTCCTCTCCAGCGTCCTACCAAACAGTCGTTTCCAGGCCTTACTGTGACCACGATTACGCCATCCAAAAGCGTGGTATCCAGCTCAAGTTACTTGTCATACGGGTGCAAGTCATCCATTCAACTCAACACTACATACTTCAGCCAATGGATCTCGACCTGGAACAGAACCTGACGATAGTCGGTCGATTTACACGTAGTCCCCAAGCCGAACTCGACCTGGAACATTCCTATGCGGTTGGCGTGGTAGACTTCGAATTCGATAGATCGTCTAATGCCGGTGATCTCGACATGGGCTATCTTTTGCCAAAGAAGAGCCACTTTTGCATCTTCATGCGGATCGCTCAGGGGCGGGTGGGGTCTGGAGTGGAACTGGCTTGCAGGAGGCTCGACACGAAAGGTATCTTGCCACTGATAGAATGCAAAGTTGAGTATCGGGCACCGCTCAAGACTGTTCTTCTCGAGCATACTCGTTTCCTATTCATTTGACATGGCACAAAGTTGCATTTAGAGGCTGGATACGCATCGAGGAATAGCGGACACTAAGCGTTTTGCTATTAGAGTACCTTGCATACTACAGTTACCCTTGGTCGATGATTGGTTTCCATGCAAGTAGACGTGAGGTCTCTAGCCAACAAGGGAATGCCTGATTAACTGTGAGATCTTGAGACAGGAGTCCAGACGATCTGCCTTAGACATACCTTTTTTTCGAGGTGGTTTGTATCTGACTTCATACTTCGAACAAAGTGAACAGGCGTGGAGTAAGTAAAACTGGTTATTCGTGTAAGCACCGTTAATACAATCCACCATGACCACCTCGACATTAACATCTCGCGACCTGCGGCGCCGATGTTGAATTGGCCGTCGTTGGTTTGCTTTCTGTTTAACCTTCAGAATCCTAGCAAGCCCGACAGCAAACACCGTAGATTCTGTAGGTTGCGCAAGTGATGTGAATCGAGAGTTTCTTCTCAAAATGATCCGACTCACGGGATCTTCAGTGGCTCAGGTGTTCCTGACTCCGGTTCACCTCGGGCCGCAGTGCATTCGTCGGTCGTTCAACCGGAAGAATTACCTTACAGAACTACTACCTGACGCCGTGGGCGGACACACACTGGCACGCAATCAATTGGACAATACAGTCATTGTCACATCACTGCCAGCGTCCATCAGGGTTAGTACTGGTTCGTCCCTTTGAACTTGGGTTACGACTCCGCTGCAGGCAAACACCTGAACCGAAGCGGCTCCCGCGGCGCGAGAACGAGCGAGTACGTAAGTTGACAAGTACTAATACCCATTGCTTGCTCAGTTCTCCCTACATACTTGTCGAGAGCGCTTTGTTCCTCGAAATGTATCTCCCACTTGGTTCGACCCTTCTGCGTTTGCTGGAATTCCCTTTATCACTGTCGAATTTTGACCAACCAACCCTGCACTCCGTTGTGCCCGATGAACATTTCGGGGGTCATCACCGTCGTAAAGATTTAAACAATCTGGGGAATATTTCGCCATACCATGATGCTCCCATTGTTCGCGGAGTGTCTGCGGATTTACCTGACGACTGCACTGTGGATCAAATCATCTTGGTGAGTTTTCAGCCTCGTAACGAGCCAGCGCCCTAAATGACATTCTTCTCAATGCCAGTTACACCGACATGGCTCTCGTGGTCCCATTTCAGAGAAGCTTATTCTTAAGCTTGTTGACACTCTTGCCACTGACGAAGCGCGGGACATAATTCAAGACGCTGATCTTCCACCGTACCTGGAGTTCCTTAAAGAAGGATACGAGTACCAGTTGGTCCCAGAGGAACTCACTATTATCGGGCGCAAAGAACTGTTCGAGCATGGGGTTGAGTTCGTGCATCTCTTTCCAAATCAAGAATGCATGCATGACCTTCAAATTTGCAGATTTGCACTTCGTTATCCGACATTCTCGACGGACGAAGTGGTGTCTACCACGGTTCCAAGAGTCATAGACTCTGCGCACTTCTTTAGTCAAGGTTTTTTTGGCCGTGAGGCAGAAGATATTGACTTCTTGACAACGGACGACTTTGACGACCCGGTTTCTTGGCTTGCTCCTTGGCATTCCTGTCCGAACCTATCTTACGATGGGGCCTACCAGGTAAATTTCATCATATAGCTCATCTGTCCTGTTGTGTTGTTAACGGTGGTGTACGCACAGGCGGTTGAGAAGTGGGTAGCGAAGTATACCCCGCCGATCGTAAAGAGATTCAACAAACTTGTTCCTGGCATTGGGTTCTCTCCCGATGACATTCGAGGTGCCTTGTATGCATGCCCGTACGATCTTGCAGCTCGTAACAAGTCTCCGTGGTGCAATGTGTTCAAAGCACGCGAGTTACGAGGCCTAGAGTAAGTTTAAGTTACTGTTACAAGCTGGGGTGACATACATGTGATGACAGATATGAGATCGACTTGCTTCTGGATATCTACACTGGACATGCATCGAGAGGTGACCCTGGGCCTCTCGCTGGTGCATTCTATGTCAAGAAACTCATCGAACGGTGAGCGTTGGCTATACACGAAATTAGAATATAGGAAATAATGATACGCGACAGTTTAACAACAGAGGATGCTGAGCCTCTCTATCTAGATTTTGCCCACGAGACCAGTATACTCCTTGCGTTGTCAGCTATGGGATTGAACAAGTTGGTATTCACTTGGGCCGGAGGATTTTACTGACAGAGTCATCGCTACAGAGATGCCGCGCCCCTCAGCCCAGTCCATCCATCCCCACACCGTAAGTTCAGAACTTCCCATCAAACACCATTCGCTGCAAATATGGTCTGGGAGAAATTTACGTGTAAGAAATCGTATGTAAATCCCTGCTCGAACCATACTGTTTTCGCTCACGACGAGTAGCTTCGAAGGACCCCAAGTGCGCCTCGTGTTGAACGGAGCAACGTTTCCTCTGTCTACCTGCGAGCAGTCCGAGGAAGACAGAGCCTACGGAACGTGTTCGCTAGACGCGTTTGTGCGAGCGAACAATTACAGCTCAAATGTTGAATACAAGAGCGAAATCTGGAACGCCACTTGCGGGGTTCCTCACTAGCGCTGCTGCTGTGCCATCACGCACCCAGCTCGGCCCACGGTGAACTTTCGGATCAGGAGTTCGCCCCGAGGGAAACTTCACAATTTTTCTCTTTGCCCCGTTTATTCCTCCCTTTGTACATAGTTGATGTGCACGAAAAGACCTGATAATCTTTGTACAGAGGTGTGTGTATATCGCCATCAAGCTTAAACAGGTTCGCACTACGAAGGTCTGCGTAACATATCTTTATTTGTGGTCAGAGACGGTCGCCCCTCGATCACCGAGATTGATTAGCTGCGAGGAAGTGCTTCTTGAATGCCTTGGTTGCTAGATGTAGACGGCCCCACACTCATATCCAAATCATCGAAGAGTCTCTTCTTGGAGTAATCCCTGTAGAAAACATGCAAGGCGACAGGGCTCAGGCATGTGTGATACTCTTCATTGGTGACCCTGGCTATGATGCCCTGTGTGTATGTGGGGGAGAGGACTAGCGTTAGCGTCTACACAGAGACCGAGTCACGTTCTTGGAGTAAACCGCATGTCGTCGAGAACCAGCCCAACCTAATGTGCACCCACCGTAGACATCACCTTGGCTGTGGGGTCGGCTCCAATCCAAGATCCGATATGCAAACTCTGCGTACGAGTCGTGTTCTCTTCTAGCCCGATATCGCACGATATGGGCCAACTTTGTTTTCAGCGCAGCTCCGGCAAAGAAACGGCCGGGGCTAAACAAAAAAAAATAACACGGGGGTGAATAGCGGTCGATGAGAGACAGCCATACCAGGAATGTCGGCCGTAGCCAAACGACACGTACTCGGGAGAAGTCGCAACGAGCTGATGCTTTGTGCCTCGTCCTCCTCACCCAGGTCCGCAAACCGGAACGGATCAAATACCTCTGGCTTTTCATACAGCGCGTCATCGTGATGTAACGCTAAGATCCCCGCGTTGATCCTTCAAGTTGTGCCTTTCGGACCAATGTTCCGTCGGAGAACGTAAAGTCCTTTATGGCCTTGCGCGTCGCGTCAAGCCCAGTGACTAGAGAACAAAAATGAAAATGAATTAACGGCGTGGTGTGGAGGGAAAAAAATGGAAGTGACAAACAGACGTCGATGACGTCTAAGCGTACACTCTCCTTGAGGAAACTGTCGACTTTGCGCATCTTGCTCAAGGACGCCCTCGACCATCCCTCTCTCTCGACAATAGCCTCGACTTCTTCACGGAGGGGCTGTGCGTACTGAGGGTTCGCTGCAAGATTGTAGAGCACAAATGTGAAAACCTGATCGTGTACTCGATGCCAGCCAGCCAAACAGCGTTCGATCCTACGGTGGGAAACGTACCCAGCTGAACCGCAAGAATCGAATACCATGAAACCGGGATGTGCCATTGACCTACATTGGGACGCTTGAGCAACCCCCCACAATGGCTGCTGCAATGCCGTCGCTGCGTAATGGGGCTCTGGTAGGCAGTGCGAACACGCCGCTGCGTAACGAGGGCCTGCGCACCCGTTCGTCGTGGGTCGGACACGTGTATGATGTGATGGGCATTTCCAGTGCTCGTCGACCCCGATGGTTGGGACACTGAGTTTAATAATCATGCCGACCGCACATTGACCCTGGGCAAGCCCTGACCTCGGAGTTTGGTTGCGGTGCTTGCTCTATTAAACTGAATAGTCAAACTGCAGCGGCAACACTTTGGAAGTTCGTACGATGTTTTCGCGTCCGCATCAACATGTTTGTGATGGAGTCTGTCCTCCTAATAGTCGTGGGAAACCAGTCTTGGCTGGCTCTCCGCAAGGATAACCCGGCACAGCGTTTGATGATACCTATCCTTCAAACGATCCAGTCCTTACTAGTGTCACCACCATCAGCCTGATGCCGACACCCAATAACCCCTTTTCATTCGATGACGATGGCGACGACGACGAAGGAGGTTGGGAAGAAATGCCCGTCGTCAAAGAAGACGAGTTTGCGAGCGGCCTCGATGAAGAGGATCAACGGAAATATCACTACGTTCCAAAGAAATCCGCATCGCACGCACATTCACACTCGGTGGGGAACGCGACGGGGAATCTCATCGATTTCGATGACCGAGGCACCCAATGGCGCTCGAAAACCGAACAGAACGAGAACGAGTATACCCGGTTGCGAGGGGACGAGGAGGATGAGGCGGATGAGGTGCATCTACGGACGCGATACCTCTTCGATGAGGATAAGGCGATGACGCCGCTGGGTCAGATGCAGACGACGAAGAAGATGCTCACCGAAGCTCAGCGTATCGCGTATGTCGGTCTCTGTGCCCTTACTGCGAAGGAGATGGTGCAAATGCAGAAGAGCGCGCGGAAGAAAGAGCTCAAGAATGCTATCCACAGCATGGAGCTCTGGGCATTGAAGGTGATGGGGCGGCTCTATTATCATATGGACCTCGAGATTGCAGGTATCTTATTCGTTATTCTTTCCCATTTTCTGATGGATGAACGATACACTCCAACACATATCCACAGAGCAAAAGATGATAGACAGTCTTGCGCTGCATGGCGTGCACGCTAGCGACCTAGCCCCGTCTTTGATGACGACACACACAATCGCCAATCCAGAATATGACCCCGTGGAAGCCAAGAGACAAGAAATGGAGAACGCATCACATCCGATAGAACGGGACATTGATTTAAAACCTTCCAAATCTCCAGTCTCCCCATCGTTGCCCTCAACACCGACCACACCTACATTTCAAACGACCACTCGTGTCCTGGAAAATACATCCGTGGCTTCATCATCTCTACCTGTCACCACCACGCTCTCATCCGTCGACAAGGATGTCACGCTTGACATTCGATGGACAGTCTTGTGTGACCTGTTCCTAATCTCGGTTGCCGACAGTGTCTATGACGCCCGTTCTCGCGTGCTGCTAGAACACGTCGCACTGAAACTCGGGCTTGGTTGGATTGACGTCGCCAAATTCGAGCGGCGCGTCACCGAAGCGCTCGAAATCCAGGAAGGCGTCGAAAAGATGGAAAATCAAGAGATCATCGAGGGGTCTTCCCAGGCTGCCCGGAAAAAGCGGTATATGATGGTGGGTCTTGCAACGCTAGGTAAATCATTGGATGTGTGCATTTGCTGGGATTGGCTCATCGTGCTTGTAGGGGGTGGTCTCGTCATCGGATTGTCAGCTGGGTTGTTGGCTCCTGTGATCGGGGCAGGCCTTGGCGCTGCACTTACCACTGTCGGTATATCAGGGACGACCGGCTTCCTCGCAGGTGCAGGAGGTGCTGCGGTGATCACGACAGGTGGCGTCCTGACGGGCTCTGGCATCGCCGCACGTGGTATGGCCAGACGGACTCGAAGTGTGAGGACTTTTGATGTACTACCACTCCATAATAACAAGCGGGTGAGTTGCATATTAACTGTACCTGGGTAGGAATGCCGTTTTCTTCTCCCCGACCCTGCTCATGCGTTTGTAGGTTCATGAATGGCAAGATAGATGACGTGCGGCTGCCTTTTAGCGTGCTAGACCCTATTGTTGGAGACGTATTCAGCGTTCTTTGGGAACCAGAGATGATCCAAGAAACTGGAAGTGCTTTGAGGATTCTGACGGGGGAAATCTTGTCACAGCTGGGTCAGACGGTGCTGCAGCATACCGTCATGACTGCACTCATGGGAGCTCTCCAATGGCCGATCAGTGAGTTCTCGTTGTTGTGGTGTCTCTTCAAACAATTCATTTTTCTCTGTCCAGTCTTAACGAAGCTAGGTTATCTCATCGACAATCCCTGGAACAATGCCCTCGATCGTGCGCGAGCAGCAGGAAGCGTGCTTGCACAATTGTTGTCCCAGCGACATCTCGGGGTTAGACCGATCACGCTGATAGGCTTCTCGCTTGGGGCCCGTGTTATCTTTTATGCGCTGTTAGAGCTCGCCAAGCTGAAAGCGTTCGGCATCGTCCAGGACGTCTTCATTCTCGGTGCCACCCTCACCGCCTCACAAAGTGCGTGGTGTAACGCGCGCAGTGCCGTTTCTGGCCGCTTTGTGAACGCGTACGCAAAGAACGACTGGGTATTAAACTATCTGTTTCGCGCAACTAGTGGGGGCCTTAGTTCGGTAGCTGGGTTGAGACCGATAGAAGGCATACCAGGGTTGGAGAACGTGGACGTGACGGATAAGATTTCGGGACACATGAGTTACAGAACGTTCATGCCACTCATTCTCGACCAACTAGGGTTTCCCGTGACTGCTGACTACTTTGATGAACCCGTGGTAAGTGTGGCTCCACAGGCGCCGGTTGGCATGATGACTGATTGATGGAACAGGAACCCGATTTTGAAGGCGAAAGAATGGTGATTCGGGAGGCTGAAGACGCAAAAACGCAAAAGCAAGGGTGGTTCTCGAACCGCACAAAGAAGACATCGCTGCCGCCGTCCGCTGCTTCTCGACCTCCCACCGCTGCTTCGTTTGGTTCTTCGAGGCGGAAGGCCTCGTCCAAGTCGCAAGAAGACGACCTCCCGCGACGCACGGACGCCACTCCAAGTCCCCTGCCTTCTGCCCACACAGACACGCCCATTTCACCAGAACGGGGATCATCGGACTCCGCAGCTGACGTTCCTGTCCACGCTGGCTTCGACCTTGCCGCCATCCAACACATGATCGGAGAGGCGGAGCGTCATCCCGAACAACTTGTGGTCCCACGGCCTAAGCCGGATGGGGGTGCCTCAGTACCGCCACCTACGTTACATTCTATTTTGACTCCACCGTTATCGCCACCGATAAGGCAGGGTGAGACAGTGACAAGTGCTGTTGCGCCGGTCCCTTATGACGATGTGGTTGAAGGGGCGTCACGCCGGAGCTTGCCTGATGTGAACGCCACATTCACCACATCTTTGACGCTGCATGACAAGGACCCGTATAGGGCAATGGATAAGGCGCGAGAGGAGCAACAGGAAGCGAAACTTTGTTCAGTGCCAAATGATGCCTTATCTCGACCTTCTTATCCACCCGAAACGAGCCCGGTATGGTCTTCCCCAACGAATGCACAGGGCAAGGCGTCGGAGAGTGCTATGTTGGGAAACGCCTTTGCAGGGTCGACTGAAGGACTCTCGTTTGGGGGCTCTTCGCGCTATCTCGCACAGCCGTCTCACTCGCACGATCCCTTGGGCGCGCTTGGCCCGCAGTCGACGTCCGCTACCTCGCCAGGTCTATCCTTTGGTTCTCCGGATGGGACCATCACGTTCCAAGGCTTAGAACCAGATCCGTGGAGTACACCTACCGAATTTAGGCATCCAACCGGGAATAGTCTTGGTATGAATCCTTGGTCCATGTAGCTTCGAGGCTTCTTTGGCTTGGCGGGTAGAATGAGTCCATGAGTGTCTTCTAATATGCACATGGTTTTCTCGTACTGGCAAAGAAATGAGGAACGCTCTCTCGAGCGCATAGATCGAGTCGGTGGTGAGGCGGCGCGGTACTTGCGGATCTTCCCGGTCAGGACCAACTTGAAGGGCATAGGCCGGGCCACTCGTCACACGTCCGTCCGCTCGCGGAGATCTACTCTCGGGAACCTTGAGTGTCCGGTCGCGGGAAATTGAGATGCTGATGGCGGCGGCCCGACAGAGTCCAAGGCGCCGATGAATACGATCCGCCGCTGTCGCATCGCTTTATTATCGGTCTCTTGGCCCGCCGAGTGGATGCCAGCACAAAGGGTCCAAGAACAAAAGCCTAACGAAAGATCGTCGCCCTCAGCGTCTTTCGAGAATCACGTCGACAGCGGGAGCTGTATATTGCTTTCGATGTCGTATGTCATCCATCAGAGCTGTCGTGATCCTATGAACGTGTGTCTGTGGGGTAAACACGAAAAAACAAGATAAATGAAAGAGGAAGGGGTGGGTGAGATGTGGCGGGGTGGCTTCAGTTGCGTCTTTTGTGCCATTCGAAACGCGTATTCGGGAGACAGGTCCACCCGTGTCACATATCGGCCGCCAAAGGTGTGCCCTTCTGTTTCCGCACTCGATATTCGAGGTCAAAGGGCTGAGACCGCCGATCACGGAAAGTGGGTCCATCAAGACATGGGTTGTACGAGCGAGCCAATTCAGCTGCCATCCTGCCGGTGCAACCTCCACAAGGGTGGTCTGTCCACAAAAATAAATACTTTTAATATATGGTCGTGACGGGCGGAGTTTGGGTGGAGAGGCAACCATGGCACTGGCAGTGTCACCACGACTGTGCCATTTCAATCTCCGCAAAACGACAACTCCGAACCACGAACGATTGCAATGCGCGCGTTACGTTCCGCTAATTTTTTTCTGGATGAGTATAAAGGCCGGGTCCCTGCCCATACCTGCTACCCGGCCTCCTCCCCCTCCTTCTCCCTTTCCTTTCCCTTCCCCGTCACCATCTGATCGTCTTGCTCTTCTCCGGTGGTTGACGTTTTCATTCACGTTGCCAAGACCATTACATGCGGTCAATTCTCAAGCACCCTCACCTATCCGATCTTCATTATCACCAACATGGCCTAGAGCCGTTCCCGTTCGCAGCGTGTCCGTCCGTTGAAGTATCGCCCCACGTCCACTTTCCTCCTACCCCGACCCTTACATCGACCTTCATCACCCACTCTTCCTCGGTGTACGACCGTACACCGGCAGAGGTGCTCCCAAACTCCTGTGCCTTGCCCGGTCGTCACGAAAGAGAATTCGTGGACACATCCTATCCTCGTCGTCCGCGCGGTCTGTGGGATTGGGACAGAGAAGGTCAAGGCAGTTATTTTCAACCTCGTGGGTACGAGGCACGCTCGACCGAGCCATCAGGTTTATCACCCCATTTCTCTCTCTCCGACATGATGCCTAATAATCTTTCCCCCCATATGTTCGCTTCTTTCGGCCTTTCGTCGCTCAGAATCGGATGATTCGGATGTCGTGCGGACCCCGCCTGAGCCTACGTTGCCTGGCCACCCGATCGCTATACGGTTTGGGTATCGGGAAACGAGCGATGCGACGCTGTCGTATTCCCCTACTCAGCAAGAGATAGAGTCTGCGCTCTCGTTCTTGCCACATGCGCCAATTATGCCACTGAAAACGAAGAAGGGTACGCGCCGATCGCATAGCCTGGGTCGGTTCCAACCAAAGGTGCCCCGTCGGGAGAGCGCCGATGGACGGATACAGCATCACAGCGATTTTGGTGTCCCCACCCTCGACTTTGAAGGGTGTTTGGGTGGCTTTTGACGGAGTGGATTGTCACGGTATATATCATCGTGCTTGCTCTCCTTTATGTTTGATGTTTGACTTCACGACTTGTGACGGAACTGATACCCGCACGCATGCAATACTTTGTTTGTATTACTACCGTTCGTTAGGACGCATAGACATGAAGTTTTTGAAACGGACGGCCCGTTATTATTGTACGTGGGCTTACACATTTTTTGTTGTTGTACTGTTGCGGAGGAGTCCACGTGGTGGTTCATGGCGAGAGATGAGAAGGTGCTTTGTGGCGCGAAAGTTCCCCCAGCACTGCAGGCAGTGCTCGTTGATACCTCGAAGTCAGACCGACCCATCATTGTGCTTGGTAACGATGAGAGGTTGGATAGCGGGGATGTGTGAACGCGAATGCTGCCATCAACCCAAATAGAAGCCTGATGGATTGTGCACACAGGCCAGGCGGACCGTTGTGCCATATTGGATTCAATTTTGGTCCAACCCACTCATTGCCTGTCACGGCGGAATGGGGCAGGTCAGCTGTTGTGCGCGCAAATCCACTTCACCGTACCTGAAGAGAGTTTCCAGCTCATCCCTCGGCCCCGAGATCGCTGCAACGGACATGAACGAAAGCATACTGATTTGATCGTGCGATTAGATTATATTTGCATCCATTCCAGTTTTGTTTTCTATGATATTCTGGTCAGGATCAGTAGGGAGCGTAGCTCCGTCCCGGATCCCGCTGTTCCTAGAGCTATTAGGAGTAGTGCATTGACAAGACGGTTTCATTACTAGCGGGGAGTTGCTGAGCAACGCATTTACAAACGATCACGACTGCAGCTCGTCCAGTAGTGTTGCGGAGTGGAGTCGCAACCGCCTAGATCGACACATTCGAAAATGGAGACGGGGAGTGAATGACATGACAGTGGGGGGCGAGCAGGCATTTCAGTTCGCGATCGGGTAACGTTGTGTTGGCGGGGTTGTAATATTTGGGATTTGTATGGACCTTGTTGACCGGAGGGTTCGTCGGAAAAGATGCGCCTCGGGTTTCTAGGACAGCCTTGAAACGCCGTCAGGACCACTACCCACCCTGGCCCCACGTGTATGAATTTTCAGTGTTGTGTACTCAGGGGCTAAGTTTGAAAGTTCCGAGCCAAACAAGGCGGTCAGTGCGCAAGTTCCAACTCAACGGAGTGCAAAAAGAGGCGTGGGAAATACAGCACTCCATCGCCCGTCTTCTCTCATCACCCTTTTGTTCCGCAACCACCATCACACAGCGAGAAGAGTTCGCTCATCAATCACATCCTCCACTACAACTTATTTTATTCTAAACAGAAATGGCCCGTACCAAGGCAAGTATCTCTTTCAACGCCCGCCGACATCCCCAGGCTCATTGCCTTTGGACAGCAAACCGCCCGTAAGACCACCGGAGGTAAGAGGTGTCGTGGCACCACGTGGTTCTTGTGACAAACCCATACCCAGGCAAGGCCCCTCGTAAACAATTGGCGACCAAGGCCGCCCGTAAAACTGCTGCCGCTGTACGTGTCGAACCTCCACCACCCTGCCTGCGATATCTGCTTATCCCTTTTTGTGGTCATACCACAGGCTGCTACTGGTGGTGTGAAGAAACCCCATCGTTTCCGCCCTGGAACGGTCGCCCTTCGTGAGATCAGAAGGTATCAGAAGTCGACCGAGCTCCTTATCAGGAAGCTTCCCTTCCAGAGGTTGGTTCGTGAAATTGCCCAAGATTTCAAGGTGCATGATTTTGTTTTCGTCTCGTGACTGGAGCTGATGGATTGTCTGGGAAATAGACAGACTTGCGCTTCCAGTCATCTGCAGTGATGGCGTTGCAAGAGGCTGCGGAGGCGTACCTCGTTTCCCTCTTTGAAGACACCAACTTGGCTGCTATCCACGCAAAGCGTGAGTCATTTGTCCCAGTTTTCGTTGACCCCGCGTTTACACGCTTGTTTTTCAGGTGTCACCATGTATGTTTCGTTTCGTTGTTTCCCCGATGACTGGCTGACTGATCATCTTGTAGCCAACCCAAGGACCTTGCTCTGGCTCGTCGCCTCAGGGGCGAGAGGGCTTAAACTGTCATACACAACGTCTTATTTCGCTCAATGGCTGTATGACCTCGTTTGTTCACCCAGTATGTCTTTCCATTATGATACGATACGAGCGGTGATAGTATGTACGATTGCCTCCCCTTAACCCCACCTTTACATTTTTTGGTGTTGTCAGCAGTAGGCCTGGTTTCGTTCTTGTTCGACTTCGCATCCTTTATTACGATGGCTTTGGTATGCAGAGAGAAAATGTAGAGGAAATCCGTTTGTATTCAGCTTATGTATCGATATATACATTTGCGTTACAGATGACGATTATACTGGGTTGTGTGATGTCAGTAGAGGCCGCCTGCTGGGATGTAAGGACCAGACAACACTCAGTCGTTCGTGACCACTTAAACTGGTCAAAATTCATGGATCAAGGGATGTTTGTCACTAGGGTTGAAGTAACTTCGTCAGAAACACGAGGAGATGGGGGGGTCGCCCCGGAAGGCAAAGCGACCAAGGACAAGGGGCTCTAAAGACGCTCACCAGTACCGGGATACAAATCGAAAATGACCACCTCTTTGCTTGTGGCGCCTGGCACGTAGTACCAGCAAGGGTCGCTGGTGCACGAGCCTTCGACGTAGCCTGGGGTGCTGCGTGCGTTTGCGTCGACGCGCGAGGGGGAAAAAGGGGGAAGCGGTAAAGGAAAGGAAGGGGGATACGTACTCGTTGATGACGCCGACAAGGTTTTCAAAGCGAGTTTCGTTCACGCTGGACTAGTCCGGGCGGGGACCGACCCAAGGGGGAGAAAGAAGAAAACTTGAAGGATCGGTGTCATAGCAGCGCACGCGTCTTCGGACGAGGAGTAGGATCGGAGTCGATACGCTTTGGTCCCAGTAACTCCCCGAGGACGAATCGCGTGTGTCGGTATCGTGAACCGACTGCTACCACCACCGCCGGCACAACCGGCCGACTTACTTTTGAGTGGCGTAGATGGGAACACGACGTCGATGAACATGATAGATGTCGCGCCACGTCACGCTGTGTGGTGCAAGGGGACGGTATGAGAACTTGTCAAGGCGTGGGGGAGAGGGAGAGGGAGAGGACCCCTTTAAAGCCGACGGCCTGGGCGTCCCGTAGGAACAAATTTAATTGCGTAATAAATGACGTTTCGACACCGTTTTTATGGTCACCACAATGCGAGGTTGAAGAGGTTTGAATTCGAGACATGGCTTGAGTAAACGGGCGATCGAACAGCCTGAGGAACACAGGCTAGAACGTCAACGTCACGGTTAACCCTGGTTCGGGAGTCCCCGATACATATTCCCTGCTACTACCAGCCAAGGTTCGTTTTTACCTCTACCATGCAGGTAGCTCTACGCCTTCCAAAATTGAATCCAAACCCACCTCCCCTTGCCCCTCGCGGCAACCACACAACGTCGCAGCTACCAACAAAGCCCCGACAAACTACGCCGCGTCGTTGTATCTCTTTTGCAGCACCACGGATCCGAGCATCACAGCGACAGACAAGGACCGAATAACGTCCCAGTTCCTCGAATGACATAGATCACCCCATTGACGGCGGCGTAGCTTTGTACGCCAAAGACCTTGGTGGTGGTCGTGGGCAGGAGCGCGTTGTATCTGCCAGGTACGCCCGTAGAAAACAGAAAAAAAAAGAGGCAAAGAGGCGAGCCCGCGGCGCGCCGTGCCACAGGTATACCGCTCTCGTCACTCACGATCGTCATATTTTGTCGCCCAATTTTGTCCGCCAAGACACCCATCGATATTTGCGAACGCCGAGTCCAACTCGCGTGTCGCCTCTCCCAAACACCCGCCTCTTGTGAATGACACGCTATGCCGATGACCAAGTTCCAGGTGCAAATGGCGCGCAATGCCCACCGTATCCCGAACCTCGAGACGGGTGTAAGGGATATAATAGGGAAACAGTACATCCACGACCCAACGCCGTAGAGGATCGCCTGCGTCACGAACAAACCACAGCTATACGTCATCAAAACGCGAACGACATTCGTTCATCGTCGCGTGCATGTATGCGTGTGTGTTTGCCTGCCAGCGATCCAAGGCAAGGTCAACGGTATGCTCACCTTGGTGCTGAGGCTTGCGAGGAAAATACCGAAGCTCGTCAAGATGGCCCCTAGGGCTGTGATAATCCGGACGTCCTGGATGCGCGCCATCTATGGGTTTACGAGGATACTCTCCGCTCACGTCAGGCCTGCACCGATCGCGCCCGGAATGTTGCTCCCCGACGAGGTATGTATAGTATTCCTATAAATCCCAGGAACAGGGTCATGTAAATTGACTCGGTCGAACGCTATGACGTGTAATCAAGGCGCGCTCGCCTGAAACACACCAAAGCTTTGGTTGATTCCGATGACGTTGAAGTTCACCATGAACCCGGAGAGTTGTCGGTCTCACATCTGCGGAGGCGCTTCGTGGAGCTTCCGCACCTTGTGATTATATGTCCGGTGGAGTGAGCCCGGAATCGCTCTGGTTGCGGGGTTTCCTCCGAGTCATGCAGAGGGAGCACCAATTACGCTGGGCGCCATCCAGATGCGTGCTGGGAGGCCGTCACTTCATATACAAAAGACAGCTAGGCTATACCTGCCTCCGAGGTAAAGGGCCATCTGACTCACCCCCGGCCGCCGATATCAGATGCACTGTTCCCTGACCGGTGTTATAATTTTTCAAAAAAAGAATGTAGCTATTACACGAGGTTAAATGAACAGACATACTTCCAATGGATCAAGATTACAAGAATGAAGATATGCATATGCAGAGCCAAAGTGGACACGGACAGAGTCTGACTCCGACGTCGAACGTTTAGTCGACCCACTGCGGTTCGACCTTCAGTTTGGCCTTGGGCCAGTATTTACCCCCTGGCAATCCATCTGCTTCCATCCGAACCTTGACCGTCCGGTGCACCTTGATCTTGACCCCCTCTTTCTGTTGCATAGGAATGTGTCTTCCCGTGCCTATATTAACCCTACACAGGATAGCGCCAAGTCAACGAATCGTTCACGCAACACGGGATGCTGGCTTACACAAACTGACGGTCCCATTGATCATCTTCGTCTCTCTGATAATGCAACTTTTGCGGGACGACCTCAAGGACCCACCACCGCCATGCAAGCTCCAGTTGGTCATATAGGGGACAAAGGGCATCTGCTAAATCTTCCTGTTCCTCGTTGACGAACGTCCCACCGTCACTGTAGGCTACGATCGTATCGCCGTCGACGACCTGCGGAGACGGTACGGAGTAGGCTTTCATCGAGGCTGGCGTACCAGGAGGCGATCGAGGTGGTGGCGGTTGATAGATTACCGGAGGACGCTCAACGACGTGCGGATATAACGTAGCGTCATCCATGCCAATTTGCCTGAACATGGATCGATGGAACATGATCCCCGTGTTAGCGAGGAAACACTGTCTGATCATCCACCGTAAAGGAATGCGCGCCAGACTGTTTCGGGTGCCGTTTTTGACAGATCCACCGCCGACGTCTGCATGACACTAAGTACGTCGCCGATGGTTTCTACACAGACCGACGGACATACCGCAATGCACGCCAGCGAACCACACCTCTTCGACATCAGTCTCTTTGATTCTTTGAGAATATTGATCTTCGAGTTCCTGCAAGGATGGCTCATGACGATGACCATTGCTGTGTTGCTTGCCAGCTTTCGGCATGGAAGGAATGCGGATTTTCTTGGCGCTGCGCGGCATCTCATGGCGCTTGACACCGAGTTTAAGTTCCTCCTCTGTGGATCGGTTGAAGTAGTTTGCTTTGAACCGGCTGTATAACAAGATTAGTTATTGACCGCTATTTAAAAAGAACGAAGACGCACACTCGGCGCTCATCCAGTGACAGAGCATGTCTGAAGTACCGAATGTTGTCATTGGCTTTCGTGAACGGCAGCCTACGAGGAACCACGCCCACGGAACTGACCGTATCCCTAACACGTTCCGGGGTAAGTCCATGGCACATGTTCTTCGAAGTTCGAACCTCGAACTTACCAAACTCCCACAAATTCAATATCGACGTTAATGGAAAAAGCTTTTTTGAAGGCTGTGCTTTGACGCCATCCAAGGCCGTCGTCTTGAGAGTACATCTTGTATGCAAATGGGACCTGCTGATGATTGCATCGAGGAAGCAGACCGACTTTGTGGATCCTACATAATAGAAAGCGGTCGAGCATAGGAAAAATCGCACAGATGCAACACGCCAAGACTTACATCCCAGCCAGTGCACGGGCAGTATAAGCACCTCTCGAGAACCCAAAGATACAAATCTTATCACCCGCTTCATCTACGCGCCGTAGATGGACCGGCTCAGCATGTGACGATTGAATTAAGGAAATTTCACATACAGTTTTGCATCAAGAACTCATAACCGCCTAGAATTTGCCGATGTGAATCTTGTGAAGAACTCCAAGGAAAAAGATGCCTTCTTACTCATTACGTGTGCGTTTAGGTGACTTCCAACCATCATGTCGATGGTTTTCGATAGCTTGGCCATGAATGGAGTCGCTATCTGAGGGATAGTATAGGTGCCTATTCCAGCCTACCAAAATGAATCGACTGAACCGTTAGACACTGAGAGCCCACGCTGCAAACAACCGACCTGGTAATATACCATCTGTTGGGAGGGGTCATCCTTCTTTAACATGGAAAATAACTGGATGATGCTCGAGTTCTGTAGATAGTGAGATCATATAACGAACAAGGATGAATGTTCCAGGACGAACTTACATCTGCGTCGAACTGGTCGCCCGTGCCATCGAAACAGAGCACTATTGTGCGGTGGGTATGAACTGGAGGTACCACGTCCTCCGTGGCGTCCACCGAAATGCCATTGGCAAAAGTCAAGGGCGGCTTGTCGGACGATGAGGAAGGGGGGCCAAAATCCGCCATGGTAGGAGTAAACGCTGGGGAGCTGGATAGCGGGCCACTCATCATGCCCGGCCCTTTTGAGTGCCGTTTGATATTAATATTCGTGGACAGAAAAGGAACCGACGACCCATATCGTGGGACCCGAATACTAACGGATGGGCCAAATTTAAATTTGGGCCTGGGCTTCTGCCGCCCGTTTCCCACCAACAGGACGAGAAAAGCTCAGCGCGGACCAGGATGGGGTCACAGGTCACCGGATACCGGTCAGCGACTGGCACCGTGATAGGGACGAGCGTTGGTTATGATCCGCGGTATTCCTCGATGGCCAGACGGGACAACTGAACCCCAAGGCTGGCCGATCCCGACTGCCGGAAACGCGGTCGAAAATCACTCCACAGCAATCTCACAGCAAGCGTCAGGCTTGGAATCAAGCGTGTCATTCAACCAGGTGTCAGGCGGTTCCATTCGCCACATTGTAACTTTGCTACGCCAACCTCCGTCATTATAGAATCCTCCAGTTCACTCGTAGGTACCCAGTCGAACAGGCGTTCAGGCAACTGTCGGTTCACATGTCCGAGTCAGCTGGGATTTTGATCCCGACGGCTTGAAGAAAATCACGGTTTCGAAGTGTGGAGCTGGTAGAAACCATGCTTGCACCCCCTCCTATTTGGTATCCCGGGAGTTATCGGCGGATGACCCGAGTTACCCCAGCGAACGTTCCCTGCAACTCGAACGCCACCGAAAGTGGACTTTCTGCAAGGTACGCGGCTGGGCATGACCTAAATGTACTTTCTTGGGTCGCTTAGGTGCTCACCAGCCAATCAATGAGGTCGGCGGCCGCAAAACCATGAAATTTAGGGGACTGGTTACACAGTTACGAGATTATTCATTCAGGAATCCGTACAGTGCTGGCATGACATGGTGGAGCAAACCGGCAACCTGCTGCGCCGGCTCCGAGATAAGCTCCAAGTCGTATTCTTTTGTTCAGTGACGTATTATTTAAGTAAATCATGTGGACACACCGGCTGGGGTGTAATACTATGAAGCATTTACAGTGCATGAGAGGGCAAGCGGAGCATCGCTGGGCATGGGACTAGTTCTTAGTAGACAGTCTTAGCATCAAAGGAATGGGACGAGATGACCCAAGTATCCTGTTGGCATCAACCCAAGAACATGTCAATCCTTCTTGAGATAAATTCAATATCTGGTCCATGGACGGATGAACCAGCTGGCACAAAGTTAGCCCTGAACCTGTCGACCCGTGAGCTAGCACTCACCAAAGTGACCCCACGAAGAGTCGATGACTTGCAGCTCTCCGTGAGGTAAAAGAGATGCCTCCATCTGGCTCTCTTCGACCTACATTCTTTGCATTAAGAAAGGAATGTTCTATGTGTCAAGATGACGAACCTTGAAGAGTGGGTCAGTTTTCGAGGGCATCAGCAACACCTTCGCACGAATATTCCCCAGAGTCTCCTCCAAGTCTCCTCGGTGGAACACCTGCGAGACATCACCCCGTTGCCAAGTATCCAAGAGGGCGAGTAAGTCGTTTGCATCCCAGAACTGTAGCCAGTAAGATTCCGATTGTTCGACGAAGAATGACTCCGCGGTCGAGTATCTAGCAAAGTCCTCTTTAAGCTACAACTCGCAAGGCGACAGGTCAAATGCCTACGCTCCGTTCATCATGTATAAATGTTCTCGATAGAACTGATAAGATGTAAATCAGTACACCACCAGTGACAACTTTGGTTTTCATCCAACTCACCGAAGGGTCGTAGGCCCAACCAAACAGTGACCTTCCAAACGCTCGAATCCCATGTCGTGGTGTTGACTTATATTCACCATCATGGAAATCTTTTGAAGCAATCATAGCATACTTAGGCCCCTCGATGATGCTGTCATTCGGTCGCGCAATGCAATCAATAACTTCGTCACATAGAAAGTTCGGTTCAAACCATCTGTTATGTAAGCTCGTTCGTGCGGCAGAGCAAATGGCAACGACTCTTTCAACAAGGAATGAGTACATGACTGCCCAGTGGTAAGCCTGTGAAACATGTTCCAGTCGCAATCCCCACCGAGGCGGCTGTGTGGGCATACCTGTTGTCCGCCCATAGAATACCCGATAACACAATGAACTTTCTTGATACCGAGGGCCTCTACAACGGCTTTCTGAGCACGCCTGATGGAATATTAGTCGATTGGGAACAACCTGAGAATCATAAGGACGTACACATTATCTTCGTAAGAACAGTAGGGGAAACGAGGACCATCGAATGGAGCAGGCTAATCAATTACGTTTAGCATACTCTTTTTTACTCTCGGAAGTCTGAGTACCGTATTGGATGGTGACGATGACTAGTTAGGAAGGTGAACCCGCAAGGTCGAAAATCCCACATTTTTGAGCTCACCTCTCCGTTACCAAAGGTCGCAAAAATTACAATAAAATATTTCCTGGGATCCAGCACCTTGTTCTCACCCACGAGGTGCGCTTCAGCTAGACGAACCATGTTATTGCAAGGACAGACATAGTAAGTAGCCTGAGAGCTTACAGGAAAGTTCCAGGCGAGCACCATAACATGTAGGCACGAGAATGGAAGGGTTAGCGGGATCGCCGTATGCCTGATAAGCAGTGAATGCATTGGGGAGAGTACCGCCTGCGACTTTGAACTCTCTGTGATGGTAGATGCTCACGGAAGCCTTCGATGCCATCTAGTGGAGGATGGGGGGATTGCGACCAGACAGACATGTTTCCTATACTTATACTCTTCTGTATAATTATGCAATGGTGACAAGTCTGACGAGATTGTGACACACTGTGCAAGCCCGGGCCAGGACCATCACTGGTATGTAGTGATGGACCTACCAATCTGCGGCTCGAACGCCACCGAAAAGTGGGCTTTCTGTACGCGGCTGGGCATGACCTAAATGTAAGGCTTTTTGGATCGCTTAGGTGCTCACCAGTCAATCAAAATGCTCGTATGGGTCGTCAGAGAGTCGGCCGCCGCTGAAAAGCACATTGGAATGGGCTTTGGGCGTTTTAGCCGATGTAAGCGACCACTACGTGCTGTAAGACATTGTTTCGCTTACATGCTTCAGCCAATATTTGAGAAGCGGCTCGCTTCATTCAAGTTGCAAAAAAGGTGTGGAGAGTCGTCAAGCGATAACGATACTCCTCTGCTTTGCAGATAGGCTATGACTTGAGCCTGAGTTCCAATTTTTTGGTCGTTGCAGCGGCGGTGCCGCACGCACCGGGGCCCAGCCTTATCAAGCGACGAACTCCTTTCAATTAAGCTGTGTCACTTCGATCAGGAGCCAACATACTTCAAACGTCGACTGCCAATCTGACAACTCATGCGTATAACCAGTAGCCCAGAAGCAAATGCCCCGGTGCAGAAAGAGCGCAAAAAGCCGGGTCGGGTGCCCACATCTTGCGCCGAATGTAGACGGTACGCCTGCTCTGCAACTCCAACGTGGTTACCAACGCCGTTCATACTCACTGCTATCCTGCAACAGCCTCAAGCTCCGTTGTGACCGCAAGGTTTAAGGCTTTCTCCATTCTGGCTTGCATCAAAATTGATGCAGACTTTGGCTTGTTCTAGGTTCCTTGCGAGAACTGTTTTAAACGTGGATGTGGAACCATATGTCCCACCGGTAACGGCACAAAGTATTAGGATTCTGGTTTACACTCAAATCTCCTCGAAGGATCCTTGACCACGGGGAAAGGCAATCGGTAGGTGCTCTTATCCTCCCACACCGGAATACTACTTACACCATTGTCAGGTTGATCCTCACGAATACTGCAGAATTACACAACAAGATCGAATCGATGTCTGCACGCATTCGCGAGCTTGAGGAGGCCCTTGCTGAAAAATCTGATGACTCACCTCCTTTATTATCGAGTACCGTCTCACTCGCTTCTCAAAGTAGCGTAGAGAAAACAGGATCAAGTTCAACTCGCGTCGCAGCCTCTTCTTTGCGCGAACGTGAACCCGACCCTTTTATCGATGCTTTTGGTATTTCAGACTAGCATCTTGCGGTATAATACGATGACACGATCATCAGGAACACTGACAATTGGTACCCGTGGCGAAACTAGCTTCATGAGTAGCACAGCCCGATCGGAGGTATGCTTCACAATTTATTGCAAGGTCTCGGATTATGATCGTATTTCTTGCATCCTTTCAGTATCTTGTCGGGGTAATTCTGATCCCCCCATCCCCTTACAGTATCTAACGAATGCGCCCACTGTCTAGCGCCCGCTTCAGAAAGCACCAACATGGGCGATATTGGTGCAGAATTCGCGTCTCCCAGCACGTGTTATAGATGCTTCGATGCTCGAACATGACGTCACTCCGGTTGATAACGAGCTGCGGGAACTTGTGATGAACCACCGCCCACCGCTGGCGGAAGCCATTCGGTTGTGTGAGATATATCTGGATTGGGGAAAAACATTGTTCGTTATTCGTTTTTTCCCCTTAGCAGGAAGGTTGACAACCTCACCAGATGGACTCCGCTCTCCCGTCACGAGTTGCTTGACGAGATAGTAGGAAGCGTCTATCGCGCAGAGTGGGTAGGCCGATTTCATGACGTTTCGGGCACTTACTATTCTTCCCCACAGCTCCTACGAATCAATACCGGGCCCTCATGCCCTATCACTTCTCTTTAGCATTTTTGCTCTTGCGTCTCTATTTGATCTCGGTCGGCCCGCTTACAGTATCGAAGCTCACGAGTACTATATATTATCCCGTGTATCGCTGGAGTTTAGCTCGCCATGCGCAACCGCCACCTTGCAAACGGTGTTTGCACTGGTACGTCAATTCCCAAGGCACAGTCACTGTATCACTATAACACTATGAGACAGGAAAATAACATTCAGTGGCTCGATTTAAGTAACTTACAAATGGACCCCAGCTGGACTTACACCCTCGCTGGCCTGGGGGTCAAGCTTGCCTACCGAGTGAGTGCCTCTTGGACTATCTCGCATTTGTGTTTATCCCTGCGTAGATGGGACTTCGTACGTTTCCTTGCAATTTATCCTAGCCACATTATCCTAAACATACAAAGACCTTCATAGTGCACGCTTCCGGCTTGAGAGGAGTGTTGTCCAGAAGCGAAGCACCCTCTTCTGGCAAATGTTTCTGATGGACACGGTGCTCGTAAGCGTGCAATCCTTACTCTTGTCTAACATATATTCACACACAGCCTCAGAGCTTTTATGCCGGACGACCTCCAAATGTCTCGTTAGACTGGATAGACGCGCCATACCCCGACGACGAATTCCCGCTGAAGAACGATAAGGGAGAGTTAGAGATGGGCTGTAAGTAACATTCGGCTTTTAGGTGCCGGGCAAGTGAGGTTGATCATTGGCAGGGCGTTCTTGGTCCTGGAGATTCTCGAAACTGTTGCATGAAGTATTGGTCGCTGCATTTGGTGCAAAAATTCCGACGTACAGCACGATCTTGGAACTTGATCGGAAGATTCGTGATTTTCCGATTCCTTCCCATCTACAGTTTCAAAGCATAAGTGACACTCGAGCTGGACCTCAAGTTGTCTTGCAGCAGTTCCTCGTTCTCACGATGAAAGAGTCCGGTAAGTAATCTCTTGTGCGTATCTCCTGGTCTGTATGCTCATCTCATTTCTCAGTACTCCTCAACATCCACAGACGTTATTTCTCACAGGCGCTGCAAGATTCTCCCAGCGACCCACTGAAACACAGATATGGTCCCTCTGTCATGGCTATGTATCGGTCCGCCTGGCGACTGATCGTCACCCATTCATCCGGAGTCGATTGTATTCCAAATGTTGCAGCGCGGATACCGATCTTTTGGTCCCAGGCACTTTCAGCCGCCGTACGTTGAACAAAGCATGACCACGCAACTTTGAATGTCTGATCGTGTTTTTTCTAGATTGTTATGTGCATGATTGTGACTCGAGCACCTAGTTCAAACATGGCCGCGTCATCGCTGCATGAGATTGACGTTGTGTACGAGGTGTTCAAGAAGGCGGCTCCGACCACCAGAATTGCCTCTGTCCTTTGGGTGTGTTCCTATCATTCCTCTCCTTGTAGATTCTGAAGACTAACACCACGCCTAGGAACATATCGAGAAGGTATGGCGCAAAAGCCACGAGAATGTCCACCATCCCCGCTCGGAGTGTATCTTGTCCCGAGCAGAGCTTGATAGGGTGGGAGGTGGTTCGACAAGTCTCATCTCAAATTCCAGCAATGCGACTTCGCCTTCAACCTGTCCCTCCGCACTATCTTCTCCTGACCCCTCCACACCCTACTCAAACCCAAGCAATGTCACAAATCCCCCATGCCTTTCCAATTCTTCGTTCGACCTCTCGTCGTCGAGTATCCATCCCAGGATTATGCAAGACATGCAGAGCTTCGACGGGTTCCAAGCGTCGTCCACTGCCACAGGTGGACCTGACTACGCTCCTCCCGAGCAATTCTCGCAATCGATGACAGACACGCAGTTAAGCCAATTCTGTGTCGAAGCGGAGGCTTGCAAGGCACGAGAGGCCTTGAATACGTTTTACCCGGCTCAGCTACAGCCGTCCTATCCTCCTGACGGGGTGCACACATCCGAAGGTACCGGGTTGGACTCGGCTTGGCAGAGTTTCATGGAGCAACTTGGGTTTTGATGTCAGGTGGACTTTGTATCGTCTTGCTAGTCTCGTTTCGGCCGTTTTGCTTTGCTTCTGCTTACATTGGAATAGACGCTGACAGTACTGCCTCAGTTGTTGGCATAATCGTTGAAAGAAAGGAAAAGGGGTAACAGCGATTTGAACCACCGCTTAGATCAGGACTCTTGCTGGTCCGCGATCGTTCATTGAACGTATGCATCATGATCATGCACTCAATTCTGGATTCGCGGGTCAATAAAAGTCGAGAACTCCCGCCTGAATCCAAGAGACGAACCGTTAAAGCCTTAATAACTCGCCGGGCTTATCGGTGAGCGCTTGAGCAGTGGGGACCCTTGGGTTACCATGACATGCGGCTCCGCCACTCCGCTCAGAAGCGGCGGTCCAGGGCCGTGATAGAAACTGCCGAGCGCAGAACACCATTGGAGAGAACTCCCCTGGAAGGTGTGTACTGTGGGTGGCATTCGTTCTTTTTACAAATGTCTTTCAGGGTCATATCGAATTGTTCGAAGCACCTCGCGGTATGCAGTGGGCACGATCCACTTCAAAGCCTCCCTCGGTACACCTCTTGTGCCAGTGGATTCCAAGTTCGCTCTCGACTCGGCTGGCGTAGCTGGCTTGTTCGGTAAAGAAGCCATCTCGGCCATGGCTACCGTCCAACCTCTACGAAGGCAGACGATGGCTTGGCAGCCTTGGCTGGTTCAACTCCTCAGGAAGTTACGCGATCGCGAAACGTTTCTGGGATGGATTATTTCCAGGCCCAAACGACTCGCCGACCGTTTCGTTTGGGCTGGATGGCAAGAAGGGACCTAAATACATCGTTTCTCTGATCTTGATCGGTATCATCTCTAGCATTGGCTGGGCTAGCCTTGTCATGGGCAAAGGAAGGCTCGTCATTGAATCTGTGAAGTGCCCTGCTCCGGGGGTTCCTCCGGGTCGAGGTGGTGGTGATCAAAGGGAAAGAGCGGGACGTAAAGGCCATCCAAAAAGGACGTTTCGATCGAGACGGACTCAAAACATGGCGACGGAGAGAAGGGCGCCGTACACAACTACCACGCCATCTCCGGGCTCCCAAGTGTTTGGAAGAGTATATCCTCTCCTTCTCCAACGAGGATAGGCAGGAGTTATACCCCCACGAGATGCCGAGCGAGACGAGGAACATGATCTGGCCAAAGAGGGATCCTTGCGGGAAGAGGAGGAGTTGGAGGAGGAATTGGATGATGCTCCGGTTCCGCACTGGTACGAGGACAACGATGGCAGTTCTCGTTTTTCTGCTGCTCTTCCACGGGGTTGAGCGCTCGTCCTCGGAAGAGGACTGTCCGAGTCGTTTAAGGATTCTCTATTCGTGTCTCTCAGACGATACAGCCGTGTGGAAGGGTGGAAGGAGAAGGTCATCCAACAGCGCCTGAACATCGACGACGAATCCAAATCATCGCCCCACTTGGCGGGAAACGAGGAAGACCGGGAGCTTCCTGAGGAAGATAGAACGCTCTTGAAACAGCTGCTTGAAGATGCGGGTACGGCGTTCAAAGGGTATTTCAAAGCAATTTCAAAGTTGTTAAATGTGATTGATTACCTGACGAGTTTACCAACCAAAAGGTTGAAGGACGGAGGTTATTCCACTTCACGTTCACGACAGAAATCCCTGATCATTGTTGTATTCATGTATCACAGACTACCTGTTATCGGAAACAAGTCAACGCACATACACTAGCATCGCACGAATGTGAACCAGATTCGTAACACTTCTTATTGTTTTTCTATTTTCGGACCACGACTTGGAACCCAAGGAACATAACACTTGCTCCACTAGAAACCCACGCTGTACACTGTGTTCGTAGTTGTGGGCAAGAACCAGTTGTTCAGGATAGCTTGCACGGGATCTATGGACCACATAAGCACAGTAACGAGCGACGGAATGCGTCCAAGGTACTGACCATCGGGTTCAACATCCATTACCAGTTCGTCATCCTCAGAGTCTTCGTCCTCCCAGCCATCCTCAAACCCATCCTCCATGTCCTCGCCCACGACCGGGAATACCTCCACGTCAGGTAGATCGTGGACGCCGACACCGTGTACATGCGCATGGTGGGTCGTGTCCAACACACCGCCTGCGCGTGACGGTTCGTAGGTAAAGTAGATCGCATCGTGCGTGATCTGCAGACAAGAGATGAAAGAGAGCAAGCGGGCGTTGTCAAAATTGGACAATCGGCAGACGGACACGCCCGGTTCGGATGGGCGGTCTGTGGTCAAGCGGTTGAAGTTGAAGTCGGGAGAAATGAGATATATACCTTTACGCTGGAAAACAAGTAAAGGGGAGAGCGGGATATCGGTTGGGGTGCTTGTGGCACGAATGTCGCAATGCACACTCACCGTAGCGATGGCCAATTTGCCATTTCGGTCGCTCACTGCGAGATAGTGTGAAATCTCTCCGTCGCCTGAAAATGGTTGAAAATTAAGGGTGATGGCAATATCCCGATGGTGGACAGCATTCGATCCGGCAAATAGGCGTTGAAAATCAGGGAGGATGACTAGTCTGCCGTGTGATGTAAGAACAGCAAGATCACTCCCCGATGCCGATACATGACCTGAAATAAACATCGTCGGCGATCTCCACCCTCGTAACTCGAAAGAAAAAGTGCATACAGGCCATGAACTCGCCGTGGATAGAGCTAGGAGGATGACAGTTGTGAAGGAGCATTTGGGGATGTACGACGGTCGACGCTAAACCACGAGTTTGTGGTAGTACGCTCCACGTTGCACTGGACAGTTCCATCGTAGACAGCTGGTACAGCAATGCTCCACCTTCCCTCGCAAAGATACGCAATGCACGCCCACCGCAGATAAACACATACAGGTCGTTGACTTCGACATAGTTGATAGCGACTAATGGCTGGTTGTGATGCTGTCGTTGGATATCCCGAATGACCGAAACTAATTGCGATCTCGGGACATCCCAGAGATATGCATTGTTCGTTGCCGCGGCCAGCAAGGTTGGGTACGAAAAACGGAATGCACGAGTCTCCTCTGGGATGCGAAGAAGGGCCCAGGCTTTAAAGTGGCCCCAGTGACTTTCTGTCGAGTGAAAAGCTGCGGCAGCTTGCGTGGATGCTTCAAGCATTTTTTTGTCTGGCGGCGACGTTTCTGGATGCTGATCGCCGTCTGCATCAACGGTGCGTCGCCAGACTTCCTTGCAATTGTCGCGTCGATTGAAAACGATGTAACCCCGGTCATATTCGCAATGCGCGTAGTGGACAGCATGGGTCTAGAGGTAAATAATATCAGACATCGGGGCTCGAGGGGAATACTAGATGAGCCTGACCGGAGGAAGAGCCCACAAAACGCGATTGCTTTTAATGTCACACACGAATAGGCCGCCTATCTGGCGGGTCGTAATGACGAAACCAAGTTCATAATCGACTTTAATGCGATGCACATCCGTTCCCGTCGCCGTCAATTCTCGAACGACAGACGGCGCCTTGCCGCGCCAGCCCCTCTCGATTTCCAATTGTCTCCTGCCTGGAGATGAGTCGGTCAGCGCTAATCAGCACCCAACACGGAAAGCGGGCGGACAGTAGGCCTTCCAGTTGGCTGGAATCGAGCCTGCACGAATCTGGTCCTCGTCGATGAAACGGTGGAGTATCGCGGCATTTCTGTACACGGTGGGTTCGTTGATCGCAATCAAGGCACTCCAGCCGCGCGATGCCAGAGTGGTAGAATACAATGAATATAGTGGAAGGTACGATATCGTATGCAAAGCAATCTCTGCTGGCAATTGGTGCAACATCGCAAATGAGGTTCAGGAACGAGTTTTGGTAATGGGGTGAATGAAAGCGTGAATTCGTCACGTGATACTCGGTCGCGCACGTTCGTATTTGCATTCGCTGTTCCACTAGGGTCTTTATATACTTTGTGGGGCTCAGGGAGCTGTGATTTCTTTTCTGATTTCATAGAGTCGCGACCATGCCCTATCTGTCACAAACAGCCCGCAAAAACCTCAAACTATATACCTACAAAGCTGTAGACGAGTATGTTATGTTTACACAAGTCCACCAACCAGTCGTTTTGACTAATCTACAGGTCTCTTGTGTCCCGACATGTCCTTGCCCCCTACTGGAATTGGTTCATCACTCTTTGGCCGCGGACGGTCGCGCCGAACACAGTACGCTCTCAATTCCGTGCTTCAGCATCGGCGGAGCTGATTTCCAGCGCAGATAACCCTTCTTGGGCTCGTTATAGTCGTGCTTAATGTCCTTACGCTGTTAATTTACGATCCGCTGTATTATACAGACAAGGACGGTTCAAATGGTCCTCCGCAATGGATATATTTCACGTATGCCTTCTTGCTTGTGATTACGTTCCGATGTGCTCATCTGGAGATGTAGTTGGGCCCTTGGTCTTTTCATGTACCAGAGTTTCGATGCTGTGGATGGGTGAGCGGTATGGTCCCTCTGATGAAGTGTACTCTTTGACGTCCAAGGATTTGAAGTAAGCAAGCCCGCCGGACTGGCATGGCTGGTCCGCTTGGTGAATTGTTTGATCATGGTACGCATCAACGTCCACCCAGCATCTCCCCTGGTTGATCCTGATTTACTAGGCTGCGATGCGCTCAACACCACAGTAATGTCATACTCCTTGGACTCGCGACACAATTTTTTATACCATTTATAGTTGGAAGCCATTTTGGCCGGCAGAGCTCTTAATCTAGGTCGTTCATGGTGGACTGTCGCATCGCAGATCGCCACCCTTGCTAACTTTTACCTGACTACATGGGAAGAGCACCATACAGGGATACTGTATCTCGGACCAATTTCCGGACCCGTTGAAGGTATTCTTTTGATCATACTCGTCTACATCATTTCCGGAATCTTTGGTAGGCGTCCTGTTTATTGGATATTTTCTCCGGACTTATGGCCGTGTAGGACCTTCGTTTTGGGACCAACGTTTCCTCGCCTTCACCCGCCTGGACCATATACCGCAGGTTGTTGAAATTGTCCCTGACATTGGTCTCAACGAAGCTTTCATGGTATTTTCTGCCTTCTGTCTGGCTTTCAATATTGTGTCCAGGTATTACCATGCTTTTTAATGTACAGAAAGCCACTGATGCCACTGTAAGCTACCGGAATGTTCACAAGGCGATGCGAACCGCAGGCAGGTCTACGCTCAAGCCATTGGTGTTCCTTCTTCCCTTCGTAGTTTCGGCAGTGCTTCAGGTTCTATGGTTGCTTCACCCGTCATTCTACCATTCGAACGTCATACAATCGCCGCTTTTCCTTCCAGTCATGTGTGCTTGGGGTTTGCAGTTTGCGCACCATGTCGGACTCGTGATACTGAGCCATGTGACAAACACACCCTTCCCCTGGTGGAACTCTATGTGGATATGGAACGCTCTCGGTGTTCTCGATGCCCATCTACCTGTCCTACTTCACCGGTAAGCTGTTGTTTAGCATGGTGTTGTGTATTTCTCACGCTCTTCTAGATCACCTATCATCCAGTCCACACCGAGACGCACGGCAATATTTGTTTACCTGACGCTCGCGATCTCGTTCTTCGTGTATGCTCGCTTCTGTACCCTCGTGATCAAGGAAATCACGGAGTACCTTGGCATAGCGTGCTTCTCGGTGCGCAAGAAGGATGCGGAGGGAATTTGGCGCGATACCCGCGATATCCAGCAAGATAGATTTTCTAAACACTCGTGAAACGCTGCATGTGGGAGTTCATGCCATAGATTGTCTCACGGAGATACCATGGATCATTAAAATATACCATGTTTTTATGGTAGGATGGGAAGGATCTATGAGGATTTACCAGTCTAGTGATATTTGATCGATATAATCAACGATTCAGTCAAGGTGTGGAAAATCCTGGTGAGCATCATTACCTTCGTATCTGCGAGGGAGTTGTATGTAGGAAATTATGCCTCTGCACCACGCCTATAGGCATCGAATGGGAGGAGATAAACTTCCCTCTTGGCCTCAGGCTCCACGGAAATTGTCTCCAGCCCACTTGACAAGTGACCTCCATCTACATTCAAAACACAAGTCAACGTGTCTGTACGTACTTTTACCACCAACAAACTAACACGGCAAGTTCCGGATCTCATGTATGTTTCCAGATTCAGGCAAACGAGTGAGCGCGTGTGCGCATGCAGACGTGTAACCATCGACAAGACCATGAGCGGTACTGATTTTGGGCTTGATCGTAACAGTAAGAAACGCCACCAGCATCCGAATAGCTGCAATCATCACCACAACCGTGCTCGTACCACACATTATGCACTTCGTAAAGCGTTGACTCCGGATAACACTTCCACGCAACCCGGGTGATCACCCGGAGTCAGTGTATGATATGACTTACCTGGTGTATAATCTTGGTCAACGGGTCGTTTTTGATCGACTGCCCGAAAGAAGTAGCAAACATCTATGGTATGTCAACCAAAAAACAATACAACTGTACAAGCGTATCAAGGTCCTCACGTAAACGTCTAGATAAGTTTACCACTCGACCAACCGAGGTACGTCGGCGTCTGTTTGATCCACTCGACGAGCTCCTCGCGCTTTACCTTCGTACCCTGATCCGTCGCCTGCACCTTGACCTTTTTCCCGTCGACAAACTCCCACTTTTGCTCCTTGACGATGACCAAGCCTTGCTTCAGCTCGTCACCGCCGAGTAGGATATCAAATGGCACCTCGTCCCTTTCCGCCGCCGCAAACTGTGCGGGCAATTTCGGTTTCCGCTTTGCCAGGAAATCCGTCTAAAGGCGACGTCGCGTCAGTCACCTATTCGCCACGTGGGAACCGAGCGCCCACCTTGATCCCAGCATCTCTCAGCTTCTGAACCAGCCTGATCCGCTCCTCCAACAGCCCATCACCCACCGTGATCACGTACGCCATCGTCTCCTTGCTTCGCATGCCCTTCTCTACCCACGTGGGCCATACGAGCGCGAATATCCGATCCAGCCCGATGCTGACACCGATACACGGACACTGGACACACTTCTTTGTATCCCCGGCTGCTGCAGACGTGAAAGAGCCCACGAGATTGTCGTATCGTCCACCGGCGGCGATGGAGCCGACGCCCACTTGGGATTCGTCCACCTCTTCTTCCACCTCTGTATATTCGACTTTTGGTTTTTTGGTCTTTTTTTTGGAACCCGTGGGTGGGGGCGCCGGTGGCGTTTCGGACGGGGTTGATGCAGGACCGTTGGGGGTGAAACCGGGAGGTGCTGATGCTGCCACAGTGGCTTCGTATATGATTCCAGTGTAGTAATCGAGACCCCGCGCCAGCGACATGTCGAAAGAAATCTGTCGATTTGTGAGACGTTGCGTTCGGAGATAGGCTAGATTCGGCACACTTTATTGAGGACTTTGTACGCTCCGAGAAGCGTGAACAAGAGTTCCATCTCGAGGATGCCGTCCTTTGCACTATGATTGGACATCAGTGTTTCGTCGGCTTTGAGTTGGTCTAGTAGGGACGGTCCCCCTGTTCGGTTGCTCATCGTCACTCCGAGTGTTGATAGAGTTTTTTGGGGGGATGACTGACCTTTGAGTTTGACATACTCTCCAATCTTGTCTGCGACTTCGGGGCTCAACCCTTTCTCGTCTATCATTTCTTTCTTCACATCCGCCCAAGGTAGCTAGCAACGCAGAACTTGAGTAAACGGACGTGGTTCACATCTTCATGCAGAGACGTACCTTGTCAAGTTTGTCTACAGCAGAGGAGATCGTGCGTATCTTCTCCGGCGATACACCACACGTCTCGAAAACCCCATCTAATATTTTACGGTTATTAATCTGTCATGCAGCATGTTCAACAGACACACGATGCGACACCACTACGTTAAATATCTCACCTTGACCGTGAACTCGCCCACGTCCAAGCGAGTCAGAATCGTGCAAAGCAAACTAACAATCTCCGCATCGGGAATCATCGGATCCCACACGCCGACGATATCCAAATCCTAGCGCGACGGGTCACTGCCCGATCAGAGCGGCACAAAGCAGAAACGACGTACCGCCTGCATAAACTCTCTCATCCGTCCCTTGGACATGACGGGGCTATCCCTCCGATACACCTTTCCTACCTGCCAGAGTTTGCCTTGTATCGTCCCACCCGACATGGCCAGGTATCGTGCGAGCGGGACAGTGTGATCGTATCTCAACGCCAGTTGTTCTCCTCCTTGGTCCATGAGATCAAATATGAGCTTCGAGTCCTCGCCGTACTTGTCCGTCAATACGTCCTTCCGCTCAAATACGGGCGTGTCCAGACAGCTCCCTCCATATGACGTGAAGACATCCTTGACGATCCTCTCGATGTGCTCCCGACAAAACATCTCGGCGGGCCCATAATCCCGCGTACCCTAGAAACGAAAAATGGACGAAAGAAGACAACGACACGTTCAAAGGTCAATCTCAAATCAATCACCAAGCGCCGATCGACCGGACTCACTTTGGCGGTCTTGAGCAACAGCCGGTCCTTTTTCTTCTCATCTTTGCTGTCGCTCGTCCCAGCAGCCACCGAGCTCTCCACTGCTTTCCCGATCGCACCGAGCGTTTTCTTGAGTTCGCCGAGTTTCTTTTTGGCAGCGTCGAGGGCGGTCAGGTCTGTGTTTTGTATTCTGAGCTCGTTGACGAGCGTTGTTTGTTGTGTGATCTCTGCGGCGAGCGATTCGGCGGTAGACATTGCGCGTGTGCGGTGGTGGACGGGCGCGAAACGGGTCGGCGATCGATAAAAGAAAGTCCGGAGCAGAGCACGAGCAGGGATCATCAAATCTCACCGAAATAGTCCAAGTTGGACCTGACTCGATATTGGGGACCCTGATCACCCCATGCTTGCAATCTTACGAATACCAGTACTAGCAGTAGAGTACACCATCCAGCTATCAGAATACCACTCGAACGCCGCACGCGGGTCCCCAAGGAGCGTCGTTCCGTGTCGGAAAGTAATGCATCCGAGTCCTCACGCCCCTCCTCTACGGTCAACCACGACAACGACTCATCGTCGGCGCTCATGAGCTGCTCGACGACTTGTCCATCCATTTCTTCTACACCCCGCGAGTAGCACCGACGTGTGGGAGACATGCGTGCAAAATTCCGAGACGATTGTTTTGGCCCTCTTGCGTAGAGGAATCCGTAACATCGTGAAAAAGCAATAGACACACACCAAGATCTACCGCCCTCGTCCCAACACAGAACCGATACATCTGCGGGCTCCCAAGCGTCTGACTGTACGTCCACGATACGTTGAGAGAGACGATGAACATGATCCGGCCAAATAGTTCCCTGAGGGACAAGAAGCTGGAGGATGAACTGGGTGGTGAATAGAGATAGACACACGACGTCCATAGAATAGCTCTAGTGGAGACCGTGATCAAATCTATCTCTCGTCTCTGAGTCGGTGCCCAATTCGAAACGCGCTCTCGTGATCGCGTTCACGCCCCCTTCTTCGCCTTCGATCACCACCACGCTGTCCTCCCCGAGTAGTGTTCCAAGCGGGGGATCCGTCACTGAATTCCGAACGGATTTCTTGATTATAAGTCTTCCCCTGCCAATGAGGAAAGTGGCCAAACCACTGGAGAACCCCAATAAAAGTCACAGAGAAGGTGCACCAGTCGTAGACCAGCGCGTACATGACGCAAGTCGCGATGCCGATGATCATCGGAATGAGCCCACTTAGGAGGGGTGAGGAGTAGCTGTTTAATGGGGGCGTTGTAGTCGACGGGGCCATGGCATGATAAGGGATTTAACGTCGATCGGATTCGTCAACCTCCCTGGAACCATCACCTCTTTCATCTCTTTGCTCCGCTTTATGGTGAGATGTGCCAGATGTCCTGTATGCCCCTTTGTCCCAGACAAGGCCGCAGTATACTTGGGCCCCGTTTTGCCATCGAGCCATAACCCCAACAAGACAGGTGGTGGGCTTCTTGGTGAAAACAATCCATCCCAAACGCGGATTTGCCATCCGTGCAAAACGTGCAGCGAACGAGAAACACCCCGGGCAGTTATACCATCCAAGCCACCGCCTGCCTTCGTAAAGGTGGCCGGTAGTCATGGCAGAATAACTTCTTCACCCCTAAAGAAGTTGGCTACTCCGGATAAGTTGAACTTGGAACCCGCAAAGGGCGCAGCGAGAGGAGGCGTCGGTTACGGTGCAGAGTACTGCGATCGCCGCATCATCGTTTCTTTGGTCCGTAACTTATAAGCTCTCGAATGCCTCGGCGGGCGTGAAGAAACTGGAAAACCCACTTTAGGTAATCTCTGTGCTCGAAGCCTGTACGCCTTCCACTGGACTAAACTTGCCTTGGATGCCTCATCACCACAGTCCCCGTGGAAAAGGAAAGACTACGGAGAGCGAGACTCGGCGGCCTGGCGGCTGGGGGATGGCTAGGCTCGGAGGTCATCGACTGCGGAACAAGCGAGTGGCCATATCATACTGCACCATGGGAGAGAAAGTCAACCAAAGTGGGCTTATTTCCGGTCAAGCTGATCGATATACCAAGGACAAAAATGGCCGATCGATATTACCTTTGGTGCAGGCCGGGAGATCCTTTGGCTCTCTCGACACTCGAGTCGTTGCGCATTTCCCACCCATGCTCCGAGGACGTTTCCCGTCAGAAATCCTTACTGCCGACAACTCGAGGACATGGACGCGAGAGAGAGATAGGGTCCTGCAGTTTACTCTCTTGGGCCGACGACTACATGATCGGAAAACAGCACATCAGGAGGGAATAGACCGCAAGCACTCACTAGATAGCGGTGATGGCGATGACTCTGGCCGGCTTTCTGAATCCGTTGACGCACCCCCGAGTCGGTTCCAGTGATCCTTTTGTATGATGATCCTTTACCTCTATTCCAGCTTTCCCTTCATCATGATCTTGACACGAAGAATCAAAGACTCGTGGCATGTTGCCTTCTCATAGCAAGGTTACCCGTGTTGGACAACGACGCGTACAACAACACAAGGGGGTTACAGGTGCGATCAAAATGTCGGGCACTTTGTGGGTGTGTGTTCGTATTTGTCGGCGAGTGTGGGATCCTTCTAGAGTCCCATTTCTTCTTTTCTTCTCTTCGCACTCACTGGCGACAACGACAACGACGACAGCAACAAGATACTCAACAATGGATGACGGTACGTCTTCAGCATCAGCCCCGACGACGACGACAATTTCTGCATTCGATATTTTCTGCGGCAACACCCCGCCTCAGTAGTACCAGCACGCCACGTAGTGGTCTCCCACTGCGCTTCAGCACTTTCGTTTGAAACGACGTTGGGGATTCAGTATCTCTCTTTTTCTCTTTTGCTGGTGGTCAGCTCAAGGCTGGCGTCTTTCTGATACAATACGCTAGCTTAGCTCACTTTTTTTTCTCCGTTCGAACACTCTTTGGTTCAGCATGGACACCCTCCACACCTCTCTCCCCGTTTCTCTCCCCCTCTCCTGTCCTCTCCGAACCAACCCGCCAATGAATCGACGTTGATATTTTTCTCTTCCCGTTCGCGAACCCCCTGTGGTGCTCTTTTTTGTCTTTTTTGTCTTCAGCCTGGAACTCCCAAGATATTGCGCCTTCTGGGATCAGTATCCCAGCGGATGCGAACATGAACGGTGGGCCGCCCCACGGCGACGAACCCAGCTGGAACACCGGCGTACGGTCCCCTGGCCGTGATCGCGGTGGTGAGCTTCCCCGCCGCTCCAGCCGAAGCAGGAGCCCTGGGCGCGATGACCGAGGGTACGCCTCTCCTTTTTCTCACAATCCATTCCAAAATAACTTGTCCTTTTTTTATTTCTTCGATACAAAAATAATTCACACAGCGGTCGCGATGGAGGAGGTCTCAACCCGGGAAATAACTTGCATGTCTCGGGTCTGAGCCACAAAGTCGACACGCGCGACCTCGAGCAGACGTTTGCCAAGATTGGCCGTGTATGTTTATCCCTCACCTACGTTACTTCTTTGGTCTCCGGCGACGGGGTTGGGGCTACTGACGACGAGTTGTTGCTCTAGGTCAAAAAGGCGTCCGTTATGTACGACCCTCACACTCGTGAATCTCGTGGGTTCGGTTTCGTCACTATGGAGACCGGCGAGGAAGCGGACGCTGCCATCACTGCGTTGAACGCGACGGAAATCATGGGTAAAATCGTCACGGTCGAAAAGGTAACGTGGGGAGCATATCGACGTTTGTTGTCGGCGCTGATCGTCGTTGGAACATTAGGCTCGACGTGGGCGTGCACGGACACCCACCCCTGGACGCTACTATGGGCCGCCGAAACGCCACGACTGTATGTTCGCATTTGTTTGTTGTAGAGACACAATCTGAGGTCTTCAAGCAGACGAGCGACCCTATGATCCCCGGCCATACGACAGCCGTTACTCGCGCGACTATGACCACCGAGGCGGTGGTGGTGGTGGTGGCGGCGGCGGCGGTCGGGGTGGTTGGCGGGGGGGTTACGAAGACCGCCCTCGTGACTATGATCGCGGCGGCTATCGCGATTACGACCGAGGATACGGTGGTGGTCGCGACTACGACCGCGGTGGCCGCTATGACGACAGAAAGTACTAGGTCGGCACACACGACCACGGAACCGCGCACGGTTGAGTATCGACTTCGGTTTTTATCTCGAAATTGCATCTTTTTTTTCGTTGTGCGTTTGACTGTCTTTCTCCTGTGTCAGCCTTCCTGTATGTATTCGTCTCGTGCTGAATACAATTGGCTTTTGATGCTCGTTTAAGGAGAGGGTGTGTTGATGGTACCAGGTTCAGTAGAATGCTGAAGAGGTGATGCATATCAATAGGATTTTGGGGGCGTCTTCCCTGATAGCCCATTATACCGTTCGTACGCGGGAGAACGTGGCAAGATCGTCGAACGAACAAGAAAGAAAAGAAGAAACGCGTCGACCGACACTTTAGCAATGAGCATAAGCATCGTCGATTCCAGCGTTCGGAGCACGGATCTCTGCGTGCCAGCGCTCGTGAGCGTGACGCGAGACGTGCTCGCCCTTGACACTGATCGTGATCGACGTGGTTGTGTTGGCGGCCGACGCGAGCGCCAACCTCGAACAACATCTGAGCGCCGACGACGCGGATCTCGATGACAAGGCGGATGTGTGAGCGAGGCGATTACGTCGTCGTCGTCAATTCCGCCAGCGTTGCGAAGGACGGACCTCGGGCCGGAGGAAACAAAGTCATGATGTCATCACCATCAACAACATTACGTCGCGACCAACAGCGCCAGAGCCCAATTCGTGGTCGTACTCTGCGGCCTGCCCTCACAGCAACCAACGCATGCGTGCTCGACAGGGACCATTAACCGTGAGCCATCCCAGCAACCAGCATCATCCGACTGAACCATCACTGTAGATGGTTGCCGTCAGCTCGGCACAAGGGTGCTATGCACGGATGATCAATGGAGCAAGTGCGGGACGATGGGCAAGTACAAAAGCAAAGGAGGAATCGAATCTGGCACGTCGCGCCGGGGACATATCAGCGTTTCCACTGGTCTTGGGTCGATTATCCCCCGAGGGGGGATGATTTCAAAGGTCAACGACTGGGCCCTCTGTCTGGGTTGCACCCTAGTGACTTTACCACCGCCGATAAAGCGGGTGTGAGTCAATTCGAGCGCATACAGCCAGCATTGGCCACTTTGAAATCGTCGCGTGCTCATCGCTACCACCGCCGCTCACGACATGGGTACCGCGGACCAACTTACGCGTTATCCACCCTTACACCACCAAACGCATACATGCTCGACTGAGATCATTGAACGTGAGCCACTCCCACGACCCGCGTCATCCGACTGACCACAGCACATGGCCAACGTCTGCTAGGTGCGGGAGTGCTGTGCACTAATGATCTGTGAAGCAAGGACACATCGGGTCTGTGAAGGATGTGGAATCGCTGTGGTGGTCGATACGATCTTTGTCGACGTTCAGAATGATGATCAATGATCATGAGAGCAAGCTCAAATCAATTTAAAGGCTGTGGGCCACGTGACGCGTCGATCATAAGTGGTTCGGTTCCGAGCTTGCTTGTTCCCTATTCGCCGATTATCGTGCTCTGGCCATCGTAAAGTGTCCATTTTATTCATCTGAAGCAGTCCGTTAAATATCGCATAGCCGCTCAGACAAGCCAGTCATCATTTCATGACGATTGACCGTGTTCGTTAAGTCAAGTGGGTATTCTTCGTTGTTCCCAAACGCAGAAGCGAATGGTGGTCACACATCGTATCTCGGTCCTCTATACGACGACAAAGGCTTAGTTCCGTCATCCGTCTCTGGATCACACACGCCGAGCCCCGAGCGCCTCCTCAAAGGCAGCTCGACACGGGCCAGCGGCCACGGTTAATACACAACATACAGCAAACTCATCGGCTTCCGTCGTGGCGTTATCGCATCGCATCTCACCATCTTCCATCCTATCACATCCAACCATACAGCGGCGAGAGAGTATTCGAGTTCTGGATGACACGATGATGCGGATCTAGACCTCGATGTGCGATCAACGCGATCAGACGCGTCCGAGCACGCGATCCAGCATTTACTAACAATGGTCCGACACGTCGGACCAGATGCACGTGCGTAAAGCCCGACCACACGTTCGAGAAACCCGGACAGGCTCAAACGGACCCGTTGCCCAAAAAAAATTGATTCTCATGATGCCCAATTTTTGGATAGGTGGGGTCAAAAGCGTGTCAAGGCGAAAGGGGGAATCAACCATCTGTACTCAAAACTACGATGCCAAGAAGCCCGAAAGTCCAGATGATTCAGATGCAAGTATATGTCCAACGAGGAGGAGATGCTATGCGCGAATAAAGATAAATCCCAAAAAAAACGAGAATGAACTAACACAAGAGACCAGAGTGTGAGGGGACATGGAGTGTGGTAATACAAACAAACAGCGATAGGACGGCTGCAATCTCGATAGTCGAGAAAAAAAATACAGGCGGTGCAAATGTCTCGTGCATCTTGCATCTATGTAGATGCGATACATGACAAACGCATTGCGAGGCGGTCTTACAGTGAGTAAATCGGGATAGAGATGGATGCACCCGCAGGGTGAGGAGATGGGTCACGCCATGATCCCACCACCGCCATAGGCATTATGGCTCGGGGAGGGTCCTTGCGCAAAGCACCACTGTGTGACAAATGCATCGTAGAGCGAATCACTGTCGCGGAGAGCCTTTCTCGCCGGTGGTGATAGAGTGTCGAGCCGTCGTTCGGGAGGCTCCGAGCCAGGCACAAGATCGGCGTGTTGACGAGGCAGCCCCTCAATCCACGGCTTACTGGGTACTGACAAATCCCAGGCTGCAATGTGTCCGAGTCTGGAGGATGCGATGGCGTCATCGTCATTCTCGCTTGAGCTATAGGTGGAAGTTGCGGGCTGTCCACCTATGATCACACGCGGGACAATTGTAGGAGAAACGGAGGGGGTTGAAAGGGTCGAGGAAGCGGGGGACACAGCGTCTTCGTCAGACGTCGACCGCAGTGCAGCCGTCGATGGCAACGCTGGATGGGTATTTGGAGACGATGGCGAAGTTTCAGGAGAACCCGCGGAAGGAAATGTGATGGATGATGTGCGAACTGTTGGGGGGGCATAATTGCACAGATTGAGTTTTCCGGTGCGCAGGGGTGTCAAACGCCTGTCCTCATTCTTGTTGGGCGCAGACGGGATCATGAGGCCTAACGCATGCTCCTTGAAAGTCATTTGGGATTGAGGTTGGGTGCGCGGTGAAGTGATCGGTGCTGGTATTGACAAAATAAGTATCGCCTCTTGGACGGCATAAACAGGAAATGACTGTACCAGAGACAGCTTCCCGGCGGGGTCTGCTTCGAGGGAACGTTGGAGCGGCGACGGCGGGTCTGAACCCGACACAGTAATTGCTGCCGCCATTGTTGTCCCACCATTCACCACCAGGACCGTACTGGGAGGAGCCAGGATCGGGGTATGTGGAAATGACGCGATAGCGGGAAGAGAGCCATAGAGTTCGAGTGCTCAAAGAGTGGGCATAGTCCTCGAGACGGATTGTAAATGTGAACCGATCCCAGCCTCTTCCCCTTTGAGGACTGGGGTCCCCCAGGGCGGAAAAGGGAAGCGAGGGAAGAATTTGGGATGGTAGAACTGAGAGAGAGGCGACGTAATGAGCACCGACCTCACTAACAGTTTGCCAGTTGTCGAGAGTAAAACGGACGACGACATGCTTTTCGAATGCTAAATTGCGGACGAGGATAGATCCTGTGAGTAATGGTTTCGTGGCTTGGGTGAGGGATGAAAATGAGGACGAGGATAGATTGAGTGACTCGAGGAATAAATTTGCAGGAGGGGAAGATTTGGATGGAACGGGAGAGGATTTTGTTGGGTCAATCTCATAACTAAAAACGGGGGGAAAGGGAGGAAAAGGGAAGCGCGTGGGCAGAGTGTCCTCGCCCTCTGTTTCTGTCTCGTCGCCATTGCCGTTGGAGGGATTACTGAGCGCGGCGGGGCGAGCTGAGCAACTAAAAACACGGACGGTGGCAAGAGCTTGTTCCTTTTCCGGGAAATGTACATTTTTTGGGGATGGTTCTGAACAGGAACGAATATGCATATTCTGAGCCTGCGGGGGTATCGACATGGCGGGGGATGAGGAAGAGGATTTAAGAGAAGACTTGAGAGGTTTTCCATTTGAGAGAAGAATGGGAGCAGATGCGCCTCTAGAGAGCTGAGGGCGAGGAGAGGTGGGACAGGAAGTAGGGGACGGGGGGGAGCTGGAGCCAGAGCGAGGGAAGTGGACGTGGGCCTGCGGGGAATGCTCGTCGAGGGAGGAAGAGTGGTCGTCGTCGTCGTCATGTGCGATGTGGAAGACGGGTGATTTGCGTGCAGAAATGTCGCGCGTTCTCTTTGGGAGGACGCCGAGCGAGTGAAATGTGCCGGTGCCGCGTTCATCAGAGAACGAGCGACGGACTGGGGGACAGACAGACATCTGTGAATGACGTCAGAGAGGAGTGGGTGGATGGCATCGTCGAGTTGCTCACTACACGGCAAGACAGAAACAGGGAAAACACAACAGTGCTGCGGTAAGAAGAGAAAAGACGACGGGTTTTTGAGTGCGTTTTGAAATGTCTCTCCATAAAACAGCCATCCTTCCGAGATCTCATCGCCGAATCGGCACACCGTTTATGGAAAGCTCCACTTTCGAATTGTCCAGAATCCAGATCCCTTTTCTGGTGCCTTGCGCCTTATCGCGACACCGCCCTTGTCCCGACTTGATCCTTTTTGCGGAAAGACCGAGTGCTGTTTTGTCTGGCCTGCTACTGCCTCCAGCGCACATCCGCTCTCCTCCCACTCATCGCCACTTTCTCTTTGTGGCCAGACGTGAGAGTGCCACCTCGTCTAGACCTTCCTATACCTCTTTCCTCATCGCCCCATCGTCCGCAACTATTTTCCATCTGCCATCAGATCTCCCGCCACATACATGGGCCATTTTGTTCTAATCCCCTTCTGCATTCTTTCTTACGCTGCTCGTCGCTTCCTGCTCTCGTCGTCTTGACTTCCTGGCCCCTTCGAAGTAGCGGTATCCGCCGTCTCCATGACATGACGTTGTCTTTCACCTTTCTTGAATGCCAACTCGATATCTAGTTCCATCGGCCTTATCGCCGCCTCTCCAAATGCTATTCTTCTTGCACTTCCGGGCGATTCCCCTACCCGTACACACAACCACCACGGACGTTTTCTTTTCAATTCCGATTGAAGCGTGGTGCTTCACAGAGGGAATCACTTATCGTTACTGGTTCCCATCGTCATCGAGGCTGGAAATCGATCCACGGTCCAACCCCAGATGTCGCCCCCGCTCCACTTTCGTATGCACCTTAAAGGACGGCGGTAGGCGCAACTCCACTTTCTCGTACGATTGGGAATTCTCCCCCAGCGCTTTGTCCCACGGTCATTCGTATGATCTCTATTTCCGCAGTTACGCCTATCGTTGCCCACGTTTGCTCGCTAGATAACGTCATCGTTTCTTACCGCCAATGTCGCCATCTTTTCAAGCTGGTTGTTGCAAGTCGGGTCACCTTGCACGATTATCTCACCATCAAACTTCGCATCAACCAACTTGCATGCAATACCATCATTCTCGTTTGTCAACGAGTTTCTACAGTTCAACGGGCCTGACCACTCTGTTCCGCCGAAACGCAGTGCATGAGTCTACGTTTCATTATTAATTTTCTTTCCGACTGGCACTGAACTTATCCCTGATATGATTGTGGCGCTATTGCTGTCTGCCATTTCGATGGCATCCTGAATCCGCTACTCTCCTCACCACGGGGTCTACTTATTAGTAGCACATGCACCAGGTCACCGTCCCCTTTTCCCTCCTCCCAACTCGGGTAATAGCCACCTTCACGCGATCTACAAATTGCCACCCCCAAGGCCACCCCCGTATGTTTTTCAAATGCTACTCTTGACAGGTGATGTGATCAGTGCTGGTTGACCTCGGGAACCCACGATCATGAATTGATATGCATTCGTATACCAGATACCAGCAGATACCTCTCGGGCGGCTCTCATCACTCTTTAAGGGTTGACCGTTTCCTTTCTTGCAACCCAATTCAAAAGGGACAGTCGCACGTGTGAACCCGCGCTTCCAGCCGCTTCAAAGACGAATAGAAAAACACCACATACATTTTGACAAGAGCCCAGCAGATAACGATGCCTGCCAGGCACAAACACGTCTGTCCCCAGACTACAAACTCACCCTCCCATTGTTCTCGCCTTCTCGGTGGCCCCGACTCTCTGGCGCACAACGGTGGCATACGTCCTCTCGGACACCGTGCCTTGCACCCTCAAAAAGGGTGGAAGACGAGGTATCTCGAGCACACGTCAGATGGGTCCGCATAAACACCAAGATCGGCCCGGCTCCGTTCCTATCTCCCACGGTTAATTAATAACACGACGACGGACGCAGCGTTCTCGACGGAAGCAGTATGCGGAAGATCATGATTCACGACGCTCATAAAGGCGATTGCCGGCGGGCCCATACCGCTCAGCAAACCGCAATCACTCTGAACCAAGGCGCGCGACGCAAATGCTTCTCCACATCATGATCATATACTCGTCGAACCTGGGCATGCGTACTACAATTTGAATCACGTCGATGTGTTGGCTTATTGGCAGCGGTGCGGCGCTCAGTCGCCTCTACCTTTCTGAATGGGATTAGCTGTGACAAACGGTAGTAGGCTTCGAAATTGAAAATCGGCAACTTTTGGCGCGAGAGGGGCGCGGGCGGATGCGTGAGTGGTTCTCTCCGCATAATTTCAAGTTATTATGAGTCCTGGATGAGATAGTATGACGAAGGAGAACGGAGAACGGAGTATGCCATTCGCGCGTTCTTCCCGGCCGTCCTCTTTACTCTTATGGTGGTCATTCAATCGTGTGGTATGCATCAGAACGGCAGTCGTGTCGGGTGCGATGGTTGGTGACACGCTCCCGCCTCTGGTCACATGGTATTCAAGCACATGTACACTGACTGTTCTGATCGTCAACGCATGTATTCGTGTTTCCCCATCCATCGGTGTGTCGCGCCCTCGAAACCAGCATACCCCTACGCCCGACTTTGATTTTGGGTCATGCTACATACCGTGACGCGCCACTCTAGACAAGATCCTCCGAACGCGGACACGGGATCACGCTCGTGATAGTTAGGTTCGACTCATTGGGTCTATCGAGGCTGATTAGACGGCTCTGTGCCCACGATAGCACGTTTTCAAATAGAAGCAATGGAAGTCTTTGCCTGAAGAGTTGAGGGATATAATCGGGTGGGCCGCCCAAGCCAGGAAGAGGAGTTCAGAACCGGTGGGCGTTGTGACGATTGACAAAACGGACGTGATTGGACAGGCGTAACTCTAAGCCGTGTTTTACCGCTGCTTTGTTGTTATCAGCGGTTACCATTAACACGAGGTCGCTCCAAAAACGTCGGTCCAGACCATATCGTTGAGATCCATCAGTGGTCGAAACGTTCCCGTTGACATATCTCCTCCCGTTTCGAGTCTTGACGTCCTGGTCAACTCCGATCTGAGAACTCGACATCACACGATGCCCGACTGTTATTAGAATGTCATCGACGTTTATGGTTTCAAGCACATGGCGATGAGCGTATTAGGCATGGTACGAGGCACCCCTTTTCCCCCATGGTCGAGACGAGTCGGCGCCAACGACTTGGTGACTTTTCCACCTCTCGGCACTTGCCGGTCCCTCACGGTACTGCCATGGACGTTGGCGAAACGCCTCCAGCGGAAGATATACGCACTGGCAGGGTGTCGTCCAGCCCCAGTGACTAGTGACTAGCACCTCCCTCGACTACAGCCTGGCCCCAGGCTTAGAAAGCGTCCGTTTCGTGTGCCTACGAGCCCAGCAAGTACTTCCCGACGTCTCGGCGCATCAGCTTCGAATTCTACCGCAGCAGGCACCTGAGAAACTGCAAGGTACGCAGCCACTGATCAATGGACTCGATGGCCTCCGATGTCCGTTCTGTACGCACCGGGACTCGCATTCGGCCTACTCGACCATGATCCGCAAGACTATTATAATATAAATTCGAAGCAAACGCGGCAGTATGCTACATATTCTTGACGGGAACTCTTGCTGCAAAAAAGGTCACTGAGCATTTTTAGCCCTCGTGCACACGCACGCCAAGACGCAAGACACCACACATTCCGAGTATACCTCAACAGCGACATTGTTTCTAGTGACGTGATCGATCGGATGTTGATCAATTGACTTTGCGATCGGTCCGAGTCTCAGCCACCACAGCAAGAGACGCCAGTGCGGCTTTTTCAAATCACCCGGGTCACCGAACGCCCATGTCTCCACATCATCCTGGTTACCAGGTCTTACGGGCTCTTACCACGCACTCTGGCATATGACGATCTTGAAGCGATCTTGCACTTTAATGATGTTATTACCTCCACGAAGCACTGGCTTTGCGTGCCCTTTAAGAATTTTGGATGGCCAACCTGTGGGTACCCGCAGTGAGATTGAGATGCCGATGGGCTGTGTACGTCTCCCATGATCGTCCTTTGGCTGGCTTGATCGAGCATATTCCCTAAGGAAGGGTGAATGCGGTCGCGTGTGCCGAGGAACACCTCCGTCGTGTGTTGGTCGAGTTACAGTCGTGCGTGCATGCTCGGTTGGAAGGGAATGAATGGACCGAACGAATATCGAGCACTATTGAGCTTCAGTGGTATGATGTCCTGCATGAACAGGGGCCATCAAGGACACGTCTACATGTGCTCCCCCCCCAGGCCGAGGGAGCCTTGCAGTATGCACCCAACGTTGCCAGGGGCGGGCATTCCGACGTCGGAGTGCTCTTCCCGCACCCACCATACTTGGTCTGCAAAAGTACAGCGCCACAAGGCCCGATCCGAATCGAGATACGGCACACTCGGGCCGTGGCAGAAGACAAGAAAGGAAAAAGAGAAAAAAAAAGCCACAAACCTTGTATGGTTGAAAGCAACATGCACAGGCGAGATTATCTGGCCCTCAGGCTTGCTTGTCGGTTGGTGGCATCGCTTCCACGACCCGAGTCGCATTCTAAATCGTCGTTGCGTCGAAACCCGTCGTAAGCTGTAACTTTATCAACTCCTGTGACGAGATGACACCGGCTCGATACGCTTGGTGGCCGCAGTGTGGAGTGTTCGACTCGACGCGAATCTATGCCATCATGATACATATCTCCACTACTAAATACGTCCCACTGGCAGTGGCTCCCAGTATTTTCCCTGTGGCGTCCCGAGCGTGCCTTGCTACTACTTCGAGTCCGGGTCCGGCATCCGGAGAACGTGGCGCTTCCGGACCGCGACAGGAGACACGGTGCAATGTGAACACAACGCATAGATGCGTGCTTTGGTCTCTTCTGCTGGCGCCTCTAGTAGATCTTGGTGGATTATATGAAGGAAGACGTATGTTACACATGCTCCCGGCATCCAGTGAGCGTGGGGTGCAGTAGACGCATGGATCAATGCCAATGGTTGCACTGCTCTAAGAAAATATGGATGGCACTAACCTTGTCGTAACACGCCAGTCAAATACCGCAAACGACAACGACAATGCCCAGGTTCTCGAGAGAAAGACAGGAAGGTGGAAAGCGGGCAGTAGAAAAGAAAAGAAAAGAAAAGAAAAGAAAAAGAACACCAGGTCAGTCACGACACATCCCTGAGGAAAGTCTCCGTGATTCATTCATCAAACACAGGAGTGGGTACTGCGAGGACCTTGACGTAACCGAGGAGGGCGCTCTGGCTGCGGATGTGGTCCTAGGGAGGCAACTTGAAGGTAAATAAGTGAAGCGATCGTATTACGGACAATGGAATAAATGCGTACACGCGTTTAGGTCCACATTACTCAACCGCCAGCGTCAGGCATAGATAACGAGCTGGGACGTGCGTCATCGGCCATCATATCCTATCTCGCATCGCGTCAAGCGACAATACGTGCGGGTGGGAAGCTGTGGGAGGGCAACCCGGCTTGGCGACGATTAGAGCTCCACCCTGTCGTCGTATGCAGGGGTAATATGTAAAAGCCGGGGAACTCGTATATCAACCCGGAAAAAGCGGAAACAATGAATTTGGCCCCGAGAGAATCCAAGACGCTGAGTGGCCTTGTCGAGACTTCAATAAGCTTCAACATGCGTGGCTCGCGGGTGTGCCGTTGGGTTCCAGCGAGTGACAGAAGTGCTAGAAAGCCAAAGTAAGCGGGGAAATCCCTCTTCGATTAGAGTGACAAACAGGTTCCGAAGTCAGTCAGGTCGTGCCTTTGATCGGATCTCCGGACAGGTTTGCATCGTTATCGCTTGACGACTCTACCACAGGCCATTTGAGGGCGGTGATTGGAGGGTGGCTAGCACAAAAGGAAATCAAGAGTCGTTCGTGCGTCATAACTAAGTTGAAGACAGTCATATCCTTGGCTGACTTTGCATCGTACGACAGAGTCGGCACCCGGTGCAGGAACCAACGCTGGAACGATGACGGCGTCTCTGCTCCGGGAAAAAAGCTCCGAGTGGTTGCTTAAAGCACGATAGAATGGCGTGATGCGGCGACCAACCTTCTTCCGCACAAACGCCTCTTTGATACAGATATCAATAAAACCTTGATAAGATCTCCCGAACAATGGAGGTGTCGGTTGCTTCTTTCCCTGCCAAGACTCCTGATGGTTGGTGACACGTTAGTAGCGGAAGGAATGGATGAACGAACGTGGCATACGTAATTGTGGGAGAGCGTGAAGTGCGGGCCGAACCACTCATTTTCCAGTTTCATCTGGAGTTCAAACAGCACAACAGGCACGGAGATGAGTTGCGGGGCGGACCAGTGCGCGATTCCAAGGCCACAAGCCTCCGCCGGATACCCACATCCGGGATAACTCCCAGTGAACGACCCCGAGGTATCACGCACATATTTCTGCCGTACGGAGTCATTCCAAGGTAAGATACGACGTACTAGCCTGTCAAGTAATGCCCGCGCTTTCACGAACAACAATGTGTTATTGATGGAACGAAATGTAATTTCGGGGTATTGTTCCGATGTAGGACCGGGACGCCTCGGGGGTATGCCTTTAGAGACCAGTCGAGACTAACCCAAGTTCCGGTCCAAACGAGGATAGACTATCCACTCTCAGCTAAAAAGGGGGGCCCGCAACGTTTTGGATTAAAGTGAGGGCAAGTATACGACAATAGCTGTCCAAAAACGGCATCTACTACTCTTGAACATGAACATCCGTCTCACAAAATAAAGTGAGGAACTCAAGTACTCACTCAACGTGTGCATCCGCAACTAGCAGACGGATTTCATGAAGTGTATAGTTCTTCTTTTGTCTCGATGCCTAGCAGACACATGGACATGACCCAAAGTCAGCGCAAAAAAATAACATCAGTTAATGACGTACCCAACTCCTCTCGAAGGGGCTTGAGCTCGTCCAAGTACGCCTGGTACTGCTGCTTGTTCTCCACCTTCTCCTTGATACCCTCAAATATACGAACAGCAGTCGCATAGTCGTTCACGCGCCGAGCCGCGCGGACAGCAGCCTCGACGACGCTAGGAGAGGGAACGAGATCGTGGGCGAAACAGTTGTTCAAGCCACGTTGTACCTCGAAGAGGTCCTCTGCGCCTTGGAAGAAGGCGACGTAGCGATCTGAGAAGGCTTCAAAGGTCTCTTGGCTGTGTGCATCCGACGACGAGAAACGGACCCTGGCAGGGAGAGCGGGAGCAGCTCGACGAAGGGCTGCGGTGGGGCGTGCGCGGAGGACGGAGGAAACGATACGCATGTTAGTCGAGGAGCAAAGAATAGCAAAGACTTGGTAGAGACACTGTTCAAAATGTGGGAAACTCAAAACAATTCCGGCTCCATCCGTTTGTGCTCACCTCCGACCAACCAATGGCAAGAGAGCGATTTAAAAAATTGCACAGGTAACAATATTTTCGATACGAAAAAATCTGACGTAGTGACGTAGCCTCACCATTTGGAAAGGTCGCGTTGTCCTCCAACTTCACTGCCATCGTAAAGGACGATACCATGGCTTTCATCTTCTTCGCGACAAGGAATCGACCGGGACTGACCGGGACCACCAACTCTGCATTAGGCAATGCCCAAGGGAAATAGAGAGCCATACGTTGTTCCATGTCCGACTCGCGGCGCTGGTCGAACCAAGTGACGGGCCTCATTCTCACATTTTAGCGAATCCGAACGGATCAGTTTAACATGGGCGCATTTCAGAATCATCATCATCAAGATGAAGACACCCTCTGAGAGGCTTTCAGGGTCAATGTCCCTTTCGGTATAAACGTTCCATCAAAGTCCTTCATTGCCTTGCGCGCAAGGCACTCTGATCATCCACTCAGTGTTGTCTGCACACGAATATCGAGGCAAGTTGCCTGATCCAGTTCCTTTCAAATGTCGTTCTCCTTCGGGAAGCTGTTGATCGTGCATTTTTCCCACAATAGTCTCTCTAGGGAGGCTACAAGGGCTCGGGCTGCCGGCGCCGATGCCCGATAGGCTTCTTTCCTGGCTCTTTTCCGTTTGTCGTGTGATATTTAAGCATTGGACAAGCGACGCATCGCCCCATCCATTCTTTCTTTCCTTCCTCTCACAGTGATCTCACTCACCTCACTTTTCTTCGCGCCTTCGGCTCTGCCAGCAGAGACTCGGATCATTTTTCCTTGCAGCCTCCATCAAGGTCGATGATATGCCCCGCAGATCGCATTTCGTGGCGCACCAGTGTGAATGTAAGGTCCTGCACTGCACCGCTGGTTCAATGGATGACCTTGCATTCAAATTGGCGTTCATTGCCAAACTTTTATGAATTCTCTGTGCTCAGTCGCTCGAGGCAAACGCAGGCCATAACATGACGCGACTTGCTCTCTGATCAGTGGTTCGAAAGGACTGAAACCCTTGGTATGATATAAATATCACCAGCCTCCATGCTACGGCAACGAGTGGTCACACTGATTCTTCCGATGACATCCGAGTAGTGATGTTCGCCCTTGACGTAAGCGTAATGTTTCACTCATACTTACGCGGACGTCACGTCTCATGCATTTGGATTCACTGCCTGTGTCTGCGATCACAGCTATGCGAGCTTTCTGTTGTTCCTCATGACGTGTGGGGCATCAGATCTGCGGAGGACACCAATGGGCTCCAGACTGTCCTGGACCGGAGATGATTCCAGTTCATCCCCAATGCTGCCCGCAGTGTGAAAACGTACCCATCCAACTGTCCCAGTGGTCCGAGTCACGCTTGGAAATACTTCTCGACTCTTACCGACCTCCAGTTCCTAATGCCAGACTAGTAGGAGCCCAGAGGCAACACGATCCACGCACGCATGGATTCAAATAGCCAAGTCCTCCCGTATTCAAGTCATTACCTCTCCCCCTGCCGTTCCCCTCTTGTCCACCGTTCGTGTGCACTGACGCAGTCCCATAACATACCATTCGCGCATCGTAGCCGTACGTGTCACTTTGTCCATGGAAGTACATCGCATATAAATTGCTGTAGGCAAACTTTCGGGCTTCTGCCTTCCATTGAACAGGCCACGGCCAGGACTCTAACTACCCAACTTGAGCTTTCCTACTCGGAATCTCGGATCGATGAGCAACGCGTTCATCAGAGCGTGCACGGCTCTCGTCAGCGGAAGTACTGAGTCATAGCCGCCTCGTATCAAGCCGTCCCACCGTTCATGCGCCGCATCACAGCCAAGATAAGTTGGACCATCGTTAGTTCTACTGAGCATTTCAAAATACAGAAGGTCTCACATATCACTGGGGATAGCTGTAGTTGGAATGGTCATGTACCAAGTACGAAAAGTTCATTCAGCCAACTCTCTTTCTAAACATGACCTTTGCACGGGGATTGGCTGCGATGAATGTGCCAATATGCCAGCTCGCCGGGTGCATCGCGTTGCCCTCCAGTTTTACGTCGTATGTCACGACGACATGGGCCAACATAAATTTCAGTACACTTGCAGCGAAGAAACGTCCAGGGCTAACGAAATAGTCTGTGAGTAAAATCTCGGTAGAAGATGGAAGAAGCAAGGCCGTACCACGCGTGTTTACCATGTCCAAAGGGTAAATACTCAATCGAAGTCGAGGCAAATTGATACTTTGGACCATCGTTGTGCATGTGGGCGAACCGGAACGGCTCGAATACCTCGGGATTTTCATAAAAATTCTTATCGTGGTGGAGCGATAGGGTGGGCGCAGCAATCAATGCTCCTTTCGGTATAAAAGTTCCATCGGAGAACGTGTAATCCTTTAAAGCCTTGCGAGAGAGGGTAACTAATGAATTTGATGATCAGGATGACCCTCGCATATTAATGAATGCGAGAACAACTACCGATGTTCATCCCTTCGATGCGTTGGCACTCCTTGAGGAAACTATCGACTTTCCGCATCTTGCCCATTGCAACCTTCGACCATCCGTCCTTCTCAACGATACATTCAACCTCCTCATGAAGCAGTTGGATGTACTGAGGATTTGCTGCAATGCGAAAGAGCGCCTGAGTGAACAACTATAATGCAGGACACATTAGACCGGAATGAGGCTACCACGGGGGCTCGAACATACATTGGAGGATGTCTACAGGAAACATAGAAGAGCTGAGGGCACATTACAACATTAATGGATTGATATTTGCACTCACGTGAATAGCTGCGAAATTGACAACCAACACACGAGCTGTCAAGCGCTCTGCAGTCATCTCTGGACCCTTTGCTTCGTCCATCAACCATGATAGAAGGTCGTTCTATTAAAATCGCAATGAGCACCTCCCCGTCAGCAACAAGGAAAACGAACAGGCTTATCATCCCATTCCGTCCCGTATTCATTCAGGTATCTCTGTCGCTCTTCAATCATTGGACCAAGTAGCTGCACACCACGCGTGAGGCTCTGAGGAACATTTGTAAGGAAACGAGTAGCCAGTCTGTCAGCATGTTAAAAACTACACCCAAGACAACCAAAGGCATCGAGTTACGATCTCATGAATTTAGGGAACAGCCCGATTATAACGCCCCCTTCGATGACGTCAACAGTATACCGGATGTTGAGATCTACCCAATCAGAATTGCGGCCTAAAGTGATCCAACTGAGAAACGAGGGTAAGAGGAGATGGGCGGGGAGCGTACACAACGGGAGGCCGACAAATACTCTGTTGGTTGTCCTGCAGACGACTCTTTGGATGGCACTTAACGCTGGCACACTCTTCCACTCTGAGTGCTTCCAGATGAGTGTATAGCACACACTTGTGAAACGAGACTCCTCACCATTTTCTGTGAAATCCAAAACCTCAGCAAAGGATGTGACAATCTCGTCCCTGATCTCAGGATATGAGCCTTCAAGATTTTGAGTGAGATGGAGGCGAAGGACTGCGACATGATAGGGATTATGGTGAACGTAGGGTCCCAGCGTGTGCTCAACGTGAACTTGCTGTAGAAGACATTGGAAACGAGATGATTAAGAGGGAGAGAATGATTCCTGACATCATTTATGGCTTCCAAAAAAGAGAACACGTCGGACGCTTTCGTCAGTTCTTCTAGGTGTCTGCGGTTGCTTAGAATGACTGTCCATCGGGTAGGTTCTGCAACCTTGAACGGCGCAGACTTGTACTGTCGGGTCAAGAGTTACTACACAACAATTGTTCAATCATCGCACGGTTACCTTCTCGTAGCCTTGTTGTATGATACTTTGAGCGTTCGTCAGATACTTGAAACCAGCCCACCAGGCACCAAGCCAAGTACTTGAGCCTGCAGCCAGGATTGCATTGAGCTGGTGAAAATTCAAGTGGGGAACAGGAGTTTGTGCAGCAGGCCATGCTCACATTGGGTCCTCGAGAGAGTTTTACGATTACGATCATGGTAGCGACGAAGCCCGCGACACCATAGATGGCACCGGAGATATTTACTGGTAGCTCTAGCTGTTTAAAAGCCATTATGAGTGTTCTGAGGGGGAGGGGGACGGGACGTAACCTACAGTTTGTACTTGATCTAAGTAGGCCACTGGCACACAATGTGGGATACTTGCATAACCTGGCACGCACCTTCGTAATGAACTTACTAAATACATCAACATGCCGTTGTCGGGCGATCGAACGATTTTACGAGCATTTACCAGGCTCCGAGTAAATCGAGCGGCGGGATAACACTTCATGGAAAGTCGGAGCCTCGACTTTGACCGGTCGCAAACTCTATTTGAAAACTAGCAGTGCTGTGACTCCGGTCACCACCTCATATTGCAAAAAGTCAAAAGTCAATCACAGTACTCAGTATGCTTCGATGTTAGTCGGCCTGCAGCCAGGCTGACCATGCGCTGTGCTGCAAATTGGAATCAGTAAGAGTGTACCGTGAATGGCGACCATGTCCAAAGGCCAAATGCTCGGCCGTCAACTGATGCTTTGCACCTTCATTGTCCTCTTCACACAAGTCAGAAAAACGAAAGGGCTCGAATGTGTGAGCATTTTCAGTTTCGTAGAACGCTTGGTCACGGTGTATGTATCAACTCGCTGCGACGATCATGGGAATTTTTTAGCATAAAGCTGCCGCCCGAGAGCGTGAAGACTTTCAATACCTTGCGCGTGACGTGTCAGAACTGGTTGAACAATCAAATTGGCTGACGCATCAAGCGAACCTGAGAGACGCACCCCTTCCATTTACGGATTGAAACAGATAAGGATGTTTCTAGATCATCGACCAGCGAATGCTGTCACCGAGGACTCCTTGCCAGCGCTTACGCACTCTTCGGGAACATCGATATCCTTTGAGTGAATTGCAGACCAGAGGGAACTGCAGTGTTTTTGTGGTGTGACCAAGCCGTGATCAGTCGTTAGTTATAAACTTGCAAGACCGTTCCATCTCACCAGACTCTGTTGCGCAAAGTGGAAAGGGGTCTCGACCATGTCGTCGGCGTATTTCTTGGATAGAAGCGAGATTCGTTGAAACGGTGACAGCCAGGAACCAAGTCGGAATGTACCGCATTGTGACGGCCCTATTAACGTTGGCGATCGGATCGTAGACGTGATCGATGTTGAGTGGCTACGGGAAATAAAACAAAAATTCGAAGTCGAAGTCGAAGTCGAAGTCGAAGTCGAAATAGCTATGGCGAGGTACTTACGATGACAAATGAACTATGACGAAAGACTCGTCAGCGATAAGAGATCAATCCAATCACTAGAAGTAGTCATCATGACGAGAAGCCTCATCGTACTCTTGATGACGGTGCAGTGGCGATGTACATTTGTGGCACAACTGTCGCGGCAACTTGCGCATTGTGTTTGGCTGTATTTGGATCAACTGTACAGTTTGACTCAGCCACATTCGCTCATCGTCTGGCACGACCAGCACCCACCTCTGCACGATGTCGACCGATCTCCAGTGGCAGCTTCTCCGTGTCAGTACCAATAGTCACCCTCCAGACGAATGCTCACCGCTTGTCTCGACAGAACTACAACTCCTTCCTCACAAAGAAGGTCCCCGGAGGGCCCGTCTTCTCCACCGAACCCGTACGTGAACTCGCCTTGCTTTCGCCCAACCCATCAGACCTGTCGTTCGAAACAGGGTAACCTCCGTAACCTCCACTCGCACAAGTACTCCGGTCTTGCCAACGCCAAGGCAAGAACAACTTTATCGTGCACGAGTATTGACGCAATGACCGTTTCGCAGACAATCGACATCAAGGACTCTCCCACGGGCATCCAGGTTACCATAGACAAGTCCAAGGCGACGCCCCATCAAGTCAGCACAGCTCGGACGACCTTCACGATCCGTAACCGTTCTGGTGGGCGTCGTGCATTGGGCGTCGTTGCCGGTCTCGCGAAAAGGGGTTACCGCCCCGATCTCCGCGCGGTCAGTACTTTTTCTTTCATTTATTCCTTTTGAGGAATCCGCTTGGGTGCTCCCCCCTTATGGAGATCAACGAAAACGCACTCTCGCTAGAACTCGCTGGAAAACACCTGACGGTGTATGAAGGTCGAGCGTGGATATGTTTGCAATATCAATCTTGTCTATTTTCTGGACGGTCTCCATCAAGCATTTCTTCTCTCCGTTTATTTTCATTATGGGGAGGCGCGATTGGCGACTACATTTCTCTCTGTCCTTGATCGTCCTGTAGTATTTTACTAACGGAACATCATGGACAGGCTGCCCTCGGTCGCACCTCTGCCCTGATTGCTGCACAAAAAGAAAAGAAGGTTCGTCCACCAAAGAAGGCCCGGGGGAGAAAGGCCGCTGCATAACCGTCTTGGCGTGTACCTCTAGTATTCTCTTTGCTATGCACCTTCATGATAAAATAGGCGCTGTTATGCCAGCCAGGCTTATGCTTATCGTTCATTTTTGCACTGAGATTTCTGAGCAGTTTCCGATCGACCGGTACAAGTACATACACGATTCGGCTATGCGTACAACGTTCCCCTCGCCATCTCAACACCCATTGATATTCTTCAGTCCACGCCGCGCATTCATTCGACTGATTCAAACGGCCAATACTTTGCCCATGGGCTGCCCAATCCTGCCCGCCGCACCGAAACCGTGCTTTGAGCTCGAGTGATCCCTGGAAGGCGTCGTCGCATCGACTTTGCGATACACGCTCTCCTTGAGTCTGTTATTGTCATGACTACCATGACCGTGTTTCTTCTCCTTCTTGGGCGCCTCTTCCTCGTTGTGCGGGGGAGGGTGCTGTGCTTGTTCCTCGCCCTCCCCCTGAGGGGCGGGACGCGGGTAGTCGGCCTTCTCGGTGGGGTTGGTGTCTGCGGGCGCGGACGTACCGCTGTTTGGCGTAGCGATGGGGTGTGTGAGTGAGCTGGGCGTTGAGCATCGTCAGGGGGTGAGACTCACGGGGCGTTGTGGGGTTTGGGACGTGCGCTGATAGAGAGGCGACGACCGCCGACTCTCACTACCGTGCGAGGGAACGACCGTTGTCAGTAAGAGTGTCGTGCACTGTAGTGATACTTGAACTTACGGGCTGGGGGATGCTGGGCCGATAGAACGTCAGACATGGCGTTGGATGGGATGAACGTCGAGGAAAGGGAAGGAGCGGAGTTATATACATAGGGCTGATCAGTCGCGTGACCTTGGCAGGGCTTGGCTTAGATTCAATGCGAGACCCAACTTACGTTTCAGACACACAAAAAGTGAGACTGATTCAGTTGTGGTGTTGTTTTGGCATATGTCCATAGCATGCAAGGACATCGTGGTGAGAAATGACATGAACATGGAGCCTGGGATAAGTAGAAAAACAAAATAAAACGTTTACTCTTCCTCCTCTTCGTCGCCGCCCTCCTCTCTCTTGGCAGCTGCAGCAGCCCGCTTGCGCTTGACACGACCAGGGCGTCCGCCTCCGTATGGCGAAGTGAGCGCAAAGTCAATGTGCTTCTGCGAGTCGAGACGGACGACAAACGATGGGACGTTGACAATCTGCTTTCCAACGCTTCAAGAGAGAGATGACATGAGCGCCTCGTTTCACTGTATAGAAATACCGTCTCACCGAATGTGGCGTTGTCTGATAAGCGTACGAGCGTGGTGAATACTCTTGGCGAGGTTCGTCTTGAACACCTGCGTTTGCAGCCGGCGTTCCAAAAAGTCCTCGACTTTGAGGGCCAACACGTAATCGAGACGCATGCGGGTCTCGTCGAGCACACCGATACGGACGAGACGACGGATGAGGGCGTTGCCCTCGAAGAGACGCTTGGGATCCTTGTCGTCGAGCTTGAGCAGCTCACGGGCAGCACGACGGATTTTGGAGAGGATGAGACCAATGCGCCAGATCTCGCGTTTGTTGCGGAGGCCGTATTCGCCGGCAAGCTAGACAGATACGCACGTCAGTCGTCGTCGATGCGATGGTGGTGGATAAGGGTACCTTTAGCTCGGCGTCGAGACGAGCCGAACCGAATGCACGACGAGGGACCTTGTAACTGTAGCGTTATCAAGAGCGCGGTGAGTACCCCGATCCGCGCTGCGATGTCAGACTCACGTCTTGCTGTGTTTCCGTGGTGCCCTGCGGTGGAAGGATCAGCACTGTGTAAGATGTTGGGCACGACGAGGACAGTACCTGGGCATTTTTCTTGAGGACGGACGTGTGGTCAGGCGACGGCCATATTGGGTGTGTGTTTGGTGTGCGCCACAACTGTACAGTTCTATCTCAAGCCACCGGAGATACCCGGCCCATTCACTCGACGCAAACCCTCGACGCCGACACCGTAAGTCAACTCAAAGACCTTTCGTCGCCGCTGCTGACAACGACCAGCACTCAAGATGCCTCACTCTTTCGGTTACCGTGCGCGCACGCGCGACATGTTCAAGCGGGGCTTCAAGGGTAGCTATTGAGCGTTCTCTGCGTCAACGTGGATCCTAACGCACGCATCAGAGCACGGCCCCGTTAAATTGTCGACTTACCTCATCAACTACCGCGTCGGCGACATTGTCGACATCAAGGCCAATGCCGCCCAGCAAAAGGGTATGCCCCACAAATTCTACCACGGGTGCGTCCGTTTCCGTCTCGTGCATGCCCCTGCTGAGTTTCTTATCGGGAACCGCAGACGAACTGGGATCGTCTATAATGTGACACCACACGCCGTCGGTGTCATCGTCTACAAGGTCGTCGGCAACCGGTACATCGAGAAGCGTGTCAATCTCCGCGTCGAGCACGTCAGACACTCCAAGTGTCGGCAGGAGTTTTTGGACCGGGTGAAGCGCAACCACGATGCACATGTTGTTGCCAAAGAAACGGGCGGTACGTATGCAGAGTTTGTTGGGACGTGCGATGCTGATGGCGTGCGCCAGAACGTGTCTCGTTGAAGCGCGTGCATATACTCCCGCGGGAAGCCCACACTGTGTCGATTTCTGAAAACGCACCGCAGACGATGGTGCCTGTACCATACGAGACTACGATTTAAAGTGGCCGCATCATGTCGTAGCACTATGCAATCATGATTTCGTTCTATGTAGACATAGCACGGCCAAACAACTCAGTGTTTGCCTTATGCCATCAGAACTCCCAGACGGTGTCTCCCCCATCTCCGAGTCCGACTACTTTCTCAAAAATACAGAATTCAGAGTATGGCTCAAGGACGAAAAGGACAAGGTCTGTCCTGCACACCCACTCCGCACCGTCACACATTGAGCTCGCCTCTCGACAGTACTTTGACGAACTCTCGAGCGAGAGAGCTCGAAGGTGCGCATGCGCAGTTCCTCGTGGTCCCATTGACGCGCCGTGATATATATCATCATGAACGTTGACAGTTACTTTCGCAAGTTCGTTCGGGCGTGGAACAAGGGCAGACTCTCCAGTGCGTCCGACGAGCTCACCGCCTCCCCTCACTGACGTGCTGCGTAACAGAGGGGCTGTACTACAATGCAGCGGCGATGGTAGGCTCTGCCGCCAACCAAACTGCGTACAAGTGGTCGTTTGCCAAGGGCTCGAGCGTAGATGCCAACGCGCTGCGCACCGCACGCGCCCAAGTCGATTCGGCGACGTACCACCCCTCGGCCTCGGGGGGCGGTGGTTCTCGCGTCATCGGACCCGCCCTCCCATCCGCGTCGGACCTCGTCCTCGCACGAGAAGCTGCATCGGAACACCAGGCCTCCGAACGCGATTTCAAACGGAAACGGGATCATACAGAGGCCAAAGAACGTCTGGAGGACACCGTGGGGCCGAAAGAAGTGGGTCGGGAGGGGATGTTGGAGAAAAAACGGGCGCGGAGAGAGAATGATCGTGCGTTTCGGGAAAAGGGGGACGATGGGTATGAGGCGGACGAATCGGTGTTGCTTGGCGGTGGGGATAGTTTTAAGGACAGGTATGTGTTGTGTTTTCTCACCAGGTTTGTTACCAACGTCCGCGACAGCATAGCACGGCGGGATGCTGCCCGGAAACGTTTCGAAGAGAAGCGTGCTGCGGGACGAGAAGACAAGGGGGCGACGGTACGTGAACGTGCTGTCGCGATGCGCGAGAAAGACAAGGCGACCATGGACATGTTCCAACTGCTCGCTAAACAACGATTCGGATAGTCTTACACCCATTGTACATGTTATCGTGAGTACACGTTCACGCTATCTACGTATGCTGGTCACACGCGGCCCATCACCTACGTCCTCTGGTATCTGTGCGTTCGCCATGGGGTGTTTGGGAGTGCGCATCCATTTAGCCAGCCTTGGAAAATGGACATGCCATGCATTCTTCTCCCGTGACGTTGACCCCCTTGCGTGCTTGGATGACCTGCACACCCATGCCATGTCATCAGGGTCTAATTCCTGTTCCTAGACGGCGTCAACATTCGACGTTTTCTCGACGAACGTATCACTACTTGCATCCGTTTCTTCGTTGGGCGACGGACACGCGAGGTATTCTCGGTAAATCCCATCGCGAAGCTCAGGATCATTCTCTTGAAACGCCGTGGTGATCTAAAAGGACTATCAGTCTCCGCCCCTGTGCGTCGTCAATGGAATCTGGCTCACCCGCATGGCGTGGGCACCATTACCACATTCGACTTGTTGTGTGTAGGGTCTTTGGCGCTGGTTCGCCAATGACGTATGTGGAAATGGACTAACCAGGGTACTCGTCTCGGAGAACGTGTCCGACTCGAGTATGGATGCATCCGTCTGTGCGCGAGCAGGCATCAGACTCTGAGGTTATTCTCCTGGGCATGGCGGCTTACCCAAGATTGGTGGCGCTTGAGGACGAGGTCGTCGAGCGCGAGTGCAGGAGGTGAGGGTGGAGGTGAAGGCAAAGGTGCGCTCGCGCTCGCTCGGATACCCCGAGCCTCTGCCACACCTCTTTTTCTCTCCAACGTCTGAATCTTGCGCATCTGTGATGGGTTTTTCTTGGCTGGGCGATTCAGAGATGGCTAGTCCAAGCGACCGAGGAACAGGGAAGGGGGTAGAAAGAGCCACACGTTGGTGGATACGGACGTTCTCAATCGCTTCGCTTCGCGAGGCAGGTACTGCACGTGAAGAAACCTACCTTCCGATCTGGGTTATCGCGTACCAGATCGGCGGCTGACCACCGTGCGGTCGTGACGTGGCACGAATGCCAAGTAGGTTGCATTCGAATTCGAATTCATTCCTCGACCCCGTTTTGAATTATCGGTGGGCCACGTCATGGTCACCGCGATGATCAATCCAGCACAGAGGTGGCACCTGCTCCCTGGCTGATAATCTAGTTTCAGGAATCCAGATAGTTGCGACCACATCTCCCCAGCATTGGACAACATAATGCACAGTTTCACATCGGACGAGGGTGTTCTCCATACAGCAAAGAGGGTGGAAGGGTACGCTAAGCGTTCTGGCCAGAGTCATTGTTGAAGTGGACCACTACTACTCTGTGGTCTGCTGACCTCCAACATCTTCTCGTTCTCTTTCGGAGATGGCGTGTTGACTATGGCTTTGTCTCCGAGTCGCATTTGCGACCCACAGGATACCGATTTACGACCCCCATAATGCTTGCAGTTCCATATCGAGCCAAAGACGTACAGGCCATTCAGATATTACCACCATCACATGCTGTCTTATTACTATGCCGGTATCAGCGAGGCAACTGAGAATTTCGAAATGCTGCTAGACCAGGATGACCCATCCACGGAATACGCCCTTTGGATCAAAGAGTATGGTGGCGAGTCAGTGCCAGACTCGCTTCAGAAACTCGGCGAGATCAATCTCAGGTCATCAGAGCTATTCAAGGACAAAATCATATCGCTTGGAATCAAGCAGTCATAGATTTCTACCTTTCGCAAGCAGCGTCTCCGAAGGAAGCGAAAGAATTTCCTTGCGAACTCTCCGGGTTTAGCTGGGATTGAGTCATCAGAGAAACGGGAGAAGCTAATAACCGGTAAGTGAGCTTGTAGTTCATCTCATGTCGTTTAGTTCGGTTGCTGAACTAAGCATCAGGATTTTCGGGCACGAATGACGGCCGATGGCTGTTACCCAATATCTATCGCTTAGCGCGATGTCGACCATCAGAAGGGAAGTGGCAACCCCAGGGTTCTTGCATATCCTCTTCAGCCCGAAAATGGCACCTTATGGTAACTCACGCGAGCGACGAAGGATGGATCACAGATGCGCTCCTCCTACTGGTAGCCCAGCCCATGTTGGCTCACAGATACTCGATCTTTCCAATGTCCAAGTAACTACGGCGTGGCTCAAGATCCACCGGGATACTGCCGGTGCCATCTATTTCAAGAGAACGATGAAATGGTCCGGGGGATTCGTGCGGTATCCCCCAAGACAAATCAAGTTACTACCGTTGACATATTATGCTGGGCAATTCACGAGACCTGGACCGATATTCAACAAATCGCGACATGACTCTTGGTCCCGTTTCTGCAACATCGCAACTGGATGTAAGGCTACAACCAGATCTGAAATCACTGGCTGATTTCTATGCATCCTGCGAAACTAAAAACACCCCAAGTACTCTTTCGGTGATGGACTCAGTCATTCAGCAACGTTGCAAAGGTCTCGGGGTTCTATCGCTTCCCAATGCACAGGTGGAACAAGAACAAGAACGGGAGGTCGGCTGCGGGCGGGAGCGCGAACGGTCGTGAGTACACGTTCACGCTATCTACATATGCTAACACGCGTCCCATTACCTACGTCCTCTGGTATCTGTGCGTTCGCCATGGGGTGTTAGGACTGCGCATCCATTTAGCCAGCCTTGGCAAATGGGCATGCCATGCATTCTTCTCCCGTGACGTTGACCCCCTTACATGCTTGGATGACCTGCACACCCATGCCATGTCATCAGGGTCTAATTCCTGTTCCTAGACGGTGTCAACATTCGGCCTTTTTCTCGAGGAACGTATCACCACTTGCATCCGTTTCTTCGTCGGGCGACGGACACGCGAGGTATTCTCGGTAAATCGCATCGCGAAGCTCAGGATCGGTCTCTTGAAACACTGTGGTGATCTAAAAGGGCTGTCGGTCTCCGCTCCCGTGCGCCGTCAATGGGACCTGGCTTACCCGCATGGCGTGCCCATCATCACCACACTCGACCTGCCGTAGGGTCGTTGGTACTCGTTCACGAAGGAGGTATGTGGAAATGGACTGACCAGGGTGCTCGTCTCGGAGAACGTGTCAGATTCGAGTATGGATGCATCCGTCTGTGCGCGTGCAGGTGTCAGTGTCCGATCCTGTTCTCCTGGGTTTGACGCGCACGGCGACTTACCCAAGATTGGTGGCGCTTGAGGACGAGGCCGTCGAGCACGGATGCGGGTGAGGGTGGAGGTGAAGGCAAAGGTGCGCTCGCGCTCGCTCGGTTACCCCGAGCCTCTGCCACACCTCTTTTTCTCTCCAACGTTCTGCACATGTGCATAGGCTTTCTTGGCTGGACGATTCAGAGACGGGTACCAAGCGACCGAGGAACAGGGGAGGGGGTAGAAAAGAGGATACGAAACAGCGACGTCTGCCCCTCCCTCCCCGTCTAAAGCCCAAGTTATACCCTATGGGATGGACCCCTACATGATGTTGGATACGGACGTGATTCTGAACCCAGGGTCGTGACGTCGCACGAATGCCATGGCGATCGTAGGTTGTTCATTGCTCGACCCCGTTTTGAATCATGGATGATGGCGTCATGGTCACCACACGCCGATCGATCCGGCATCCGCACGAACAAGGCGCGGTGCGATAATGTGGTTTCAGAGGATCCAGGCAATAGCAAAGCTAGGTCTAAATATGTGGGTCAATACTAGAAATTTAACCCTGATCATGATCATGATTTTGTTTAGACCGCCGTCTCGTCTTGAAGAAACTTGAAAAACCCACCTATGTACCACGTTTTTGGTTCTCGTTTCATACGACATTTAGGTGGGTCTTTTGAAAATATTAATTCCGCCGTTTTGTGTACACTCACGGGCCTAGTAGGGTAGTGAGGTGCTTTTGCGACCACCGTTACTGCTCTCACCGTGACCCTGACCAGTCACCTCTCACACTTGGGACTCGCTGTTCCCCGTTCCATTGAACCTTCTATGCCCGCGTTCCTGGTGACAAGTGGCGTCTTGTTGTTCATGTTTCGGGGACTCGAAAACGTGTTGTCTCGCGTGCCACGGCCAGACCCTTCCACTAAGACTGATGAACTGCGTGTTTGCACTGAAAGGGGATCCAGAAGGGGAATAGCAGACGGGTGGAGTCCGAAGTTCGTGGGTTCAGGGTGCCAAGCGCGTTTGATGCACTCGAAACAGACGACCTGGCGCCGCATCCCATGGTGCACCTTCCCTGCACTACAGGAGTGTCAATGCAAATGGACTGGGCATCCATGCATCCGACATGTACCCGCAAAAAGCTCAGAGAGGCAGCAGTTGCAAATACTCCCCATCGAACGTCATATTCATACCTTGTTCCGGGGGGTCTGCACTTTCAAGCTTCAAGGTTGCAGTACGCCTGGACTGAACGTCATGCATGTCAAGATTATTGCATCCCACCCCAGAGGCGACAGCACAAAGAATCCATCGCCTACGTATCCATCGGCTCCCCCACGGACACTTCCCCATTCTTACCAGAGCCCGCAATCTCCTCAAACACCAACGAGCCCTGCTGTTCCTTGAGCCACTGCACGCTTCGCTTCTCGTCCATAAAGTACATGTACGCGCGACGAAGATCCTCGACGTCGACCTTGTCCGCCTTGCGTTTCCGCGCGATCACTTGCGCGCACGAAATCAGGTTGAGCGCGTACCGCAGCGTCGTCGAACCTGCCATCGACGTCAGAACGTTGAGTGCGTCCGACGTCAGCGTCACGTCCTCTTCTTCACATCTGTCGTTCATTTCGTCAGCCATGTCCTAAACGACACGAGGACAATGCACGTCACCGGATCTGGATGATCTGTTGGGTATCGTCGTCCGTATAGGGTTTCGTGCTGACGATCAAGACGCGGTCGAGCAGGTCCACGGGGAGACCGTGTGGACTGCGCACGTTGGTCCCTCGTATTCTGGACATGCCGCGATTGGATGCCATGATGACCAACGGCGATAGTTCGCTTTCTAACGCCCGGTTCAGGAACGAGAAGCATTCAATGTCGAGCATGTGGACTTCGTCGATGAACAGCACCTGCACGTACAAATCTTTAGCAAATCACCATCATGCACAAGCAGGAAAGACCGACGCCGGGGATGATTTCTGCTTTGCCTTCTTCGCGCCATTCGGCGACCTTGGTGTTTATTTGGTCTCGTAGTTCAGGTTTGATTTCACCCGTGTCGCCGGCAAAGAGAGCGAGGAAGCCTTGTGTTCTGCTGTTGATGACGTCGATTTCGTGGAGGGAGACGGTGTGGACAACCTCTTTACGCTTTTGTATTTCACCTTCTGGGCATTGCACGAATTTCGTCTGCGAGGAGCTTGTGTAACGCAGGGATGGGACAGGTAGAGGGATATGGACGTACGTCTGCACCCATGGCATCGTAGTCTCTCGAACGGGCAAAGGAGCGACCGAGTTTCGAGACCTTGCCCGAGGTTTTGTCGATGACGACGACATCGCCAGCGAGCACCTTTTCTTTTGACAGTGCGTCGATCATTTTCGTTCCAAGATCATATATCGTCTCCATGTCCGTCGTTTTGATAGTCAATTTGCCCGTCTTTGTTGCCTACATAGACGGTCGTGAGAGGGATCATTCTGCGCCCATGCGGAGAAACGCACCCCAGTAAGGCTTCGGTCGATTTGAATCTCGACAATCTCACCCTCGATGATTTCTGTTTCTTCCTTGATGCGTACGCCGATACTTCTCCGAATTGCTTGCGTGAGTGCTTCAGTTTTAGACATGGAGAGCGAAAAGACTTCGCTGCCAGCGATCATCGTAAAAGGGACGTCTGCGCCGAGCGTCTGTGCCATGCCTACGAGGGAGGTCAGGACGCCTCACGCTATGATCACGACGACGACGTACCGAGTGCGATAGCTGTCTTGCCCGTCGAGGGTGGACCAGCGAACAAGATGGCACGTCCCGCTATCCGTCCCTCTTGGACCATCTTGAGGATCATGCCGGCTGCTTTGCGGGCTTTAGCTTGGCCGACCATGCCCTGTGCGTTTCCGCGTGGTTCGAGTCGGTCGTCGAGGCCGAGGCCGCGGATGTGCGAGTGCGCGCCTGGAGGAACGAGGTATGAGCGGTCTGAGCGGGTGTGCGGTGTGGGACCGACCTATCCGCTCCATCTTGGTGATGTCCCGCAGCTCGGACGACCCTGCCGTGATTTGGGTAGCCTGTGCATCGCCATGACCGTCAGCGTCGCGCGAGACGTTGTCGAGCGTACCATTAGATATCCGGTTTTTTGTGAAAAGGACGCGTCTGTTTGTGTAGTGCAAACAACCGAGCTTGGAGAATTTCTGACCACGCTCGTTTGCTTCTGCCCGACATGTTTGGTCTACGCGCCCTGCAAAGTCTCGCGGTGCGCTCAACGCCCCGCCCGACGTCGACGCCGCTCTGGTTCTCGCGTGCCTACGCCGCCCGCACCACCCGCGAGACCATCGCCTCCTACGACGCCGTCGTCACCGAATTCAAAACCTACAAACCCATCACACCCGGCATCCGTCACCTCCGCCGCCCCATCAACGCCCACCTCTACAAAGGCAAACCCATCCGCATCCTCACCACCGCCCTCCGCAGAAAAGGCGGTCGGAACACCACGGGCCGGATCACGGTGCGCTTCCGGGGTGGGGGACACCGCCGGCGCATTCGCATCGTGGATTTCTCGAGGATGGAGTCGGGGCCGTATGATGTGGTCAGGATCGAGTATGATCCCGGGCGGTCGGGGCATATTGCGCTCCTCAAGGCGAAGGATTCGGGTGCAGAGGGGAGGGCGAGGTGGAAGTATATCTTGGCCCCGGAGGGTCTGAGAGCGGGGGACGTCGTGGAGAGCTATCGTTCCGGTCTCACATCGTCGCTGGTCCAGTCCGCTCGAAGCGCAGAGGAGAACGCTGCGAACGAAGTGAGTGGAAAGAAGATGTGGTCTGTGGATGAGATTGCGCAGCATGGCAAGGACCAGTCGACGTCGGACGCGCTGCTCATTGGGATTCTCCGCGGGGCGATCATCAAACTGGGGAATTGCGTCCCCATCAAGCTCATTCCGACGGGCACCATGGTGCACAATGTCTCCCTCGATCCGATAGGCAAAGCCATTCTCGTACGCGCTGCGGGGACGTTTGCGCAGGTCGTGCACCACGAAGAGAATGGTCGGTACAGTCACATTCGGCTTCAGAGCGGTGAAGTGCGCAAGGTATTGTCGAATTGCGTGGCGAGTATTGGAAGGGTCAGCAACCCGTTGTGGGACGACCGGAACCTCGGTAAAGCGGGGAGAAATCGATGGCTGGGTTGGAGACCCCGCGTGCGAGGTGTTGCCATGAATGCGTATGCTATTCTGTCTCTTTTGGCGCCGCGGTTGCTGATGGTCTCGCAGATGCGACCACCCTCACGGAGGAGGACGTGGTAAATCCAAGTCGAACAAACATCCGGTGTCGATCTGGGGCTGGGGCACCAAGGGTAATCGTACACGCAAACCCGGTCCCAAAGCCAACAAGATGGTGGTCAAGGAGCGACCGCGGGGCAAGGAAAAGGCTGGCCGTGCATGATTTTTATCTACGCTTGTCCTAGATATGTTTTCTATAAACTTGTGACCGATCATATACAGGACGCGATCACGTGACAGACGCGTACTGCCACGACGGGTTGTTTGGATGTTCGGCGACAGCTTAAATACCGTCTCCTTCCTGCCCATCCTTGCTCGTCGCTGTCGCCAACAACGACCATGCTGTCGTCCACGCTGAGTAGGACATCCTCGGCAGCGAGCTTATCCTCCGACGACACCGCGCGTCGGACACGCAAACGGTTCACCAGCGTGCAGCTCATCATGCTCGAGCAGCTCTTTCACCAATCCTCTCATCCGACGCGCGAAGAGCGCGAAGCGGTCGCCCACGCCGCAGGCATGTACGTCGATCCCCATTTCGTCTTGCTTGGCGCGACTGACGCGCGAACGACAGGGAAATGAAGTCCGTCACGATTTGGTTCCAAAACAAGCGTCAGACGGAACGCAAGGTCGCGCTGCACCACGCAGCTAACCAACCCACCGACGGGCACCGCGCCGCGTTGTTCCCCATCCCCTCGTCGTCCTCCCCATCTGCCCTCTCCTCGCCCTACGCGTCCCCATCGACCTCGGCCTCGGCGATGTCCCATCCCATCCGGACACCGCACACACGGACGCTCTCTACCTCCACCGCCCATTCACACACGCACACGCCCCGCCGCAAAATCACGCCACCCCGCCCCCGCCCGTCCCTCGACCGCGTCGCGACCCGCTCCGAGTCGCGCCTCCCCCCACCCCGCACGCCGACGCGCCCACACAACCCTCGCGCGTCCCTGTGGGACAACATGCCCTCGTCGCCGCTCGCACCACCCGCGAGCCCGCCCTCGAGGGACCTGATCGAGTTCATGGGCAGTCGGACGCTCGAGTGGGCGTGTGCGGCGGCGAGGTTGGCGGGGAAGGAAGAACGGCCGAGCGATCCAAAAAACGCACGGGATGCGCATGAGGGGAACCACGACCACGGAGGGAATGGGGACCGGGGCGGGGAAGGTGGGCTTGGAGGCGCGGGGGATGACACGGAGGAAGACGATGTCGAGGCTGTGACACCCGAGGGGAGTCTTGGCGCGTCGGGCGTGGCGAGGTGGCACGGCGCCCACGCACGTCCGCGTCCGCGTCTTGCGTTCATGCCTGCACCTGATTCTGTGCCGGAGGGGAAAAAGTGGCCAGCGTCTGTGGACGAGCCGGGCAAGGGTGTACCGCAGGACGAAGATATGATGCGTGCGGCGCTCGCGCTGTGTGGACTCGGTCGGGGAAGTGTGTGAGTTTGTGTCTGCGTCCGTCCTTGGCGGTGCCATGTGCGTTATCTTGGTACATATCGAGCGAGTTGGCGTGTCGAAAGGACACAGGACTCGGAACATACCTTGTTTGTCAGATCTTGTTGAATATAGTACAATATGGTACATAGATCTTTTGCATCTTGGTGTCGAGCAAGTGTGCGTTTGAGGGAGAGCTCTTGTTTCTTCAGGGATCGTGCATCACGGTGATGCGAGAATGCACACGGACGAGATCTCAAGCCGACATTTCGACGAGGCGCTCGGAATTGGGGTGACTCCACCAGCAGATTCCCTAGTAGCTCCACCGCCAAATGGAACCTCCTTGGACAATGGAAGTCGCGTTGTTTGTGGAGCCACGGAGATGAAGACTCGCAGTATCAGAGATCCACAGGACGAATCTACACCCAACGAATCTCGAACAACGTGTACCCCCCTTCGTCCGCCCGACCCACCCCATCCACCCTCTCCACTCGTTCTCTGCTCACGATCACAAGACGCTCCCCCGATCTTTCCCCCGTCCTCTCCTCGTCTCCCAAGACAGGGAATGCCTCTTCGACCGCCTCCCCCAGCCCCTCGTGTCTCCCAATCGTCCTCACCGGAATAATCAACCAAAACACCCCACCCTTTTTCAACGTCCGCCCGACACACCCTCTAATCCAGCGCGCATGCTCCGGATAGTACACCACGTCCGCCGCGAGCACGACGTCGTGCACTCCCCCACCCCCGCCCTCGGTACGAGGCACCGCACACCAGTCGAGCTTTTCCACAGACACGCGCACCGCGCTGTGATTGTGCCGCACGTTCTGAACCAGGTTCTCCAACACGTTCGGGTGATAATCCGTCGCTTTAATCGTGGCTTGGACGGACGTCCGAGACAAGATCTGGGCCGCTGTGATGCTGAGTAGTCCTGTCCCAGCGCCGAGCTCGAGGAGTCGGCGTCGACATACGCTCGTCTTCGTCTTCGTGTCGGTCGTGGTGGTGGGTGCAGCGGTACAGGAATGCAATGCCCCGAGGTATCGTTCTGGATCCAAACACATGCGCTCCGCAAAAACTATGGCGCTCCCCCAGCTTTGGAGGCCGACGGCAGTATGATCGGTCCCGTCGACAGGTGCATCGTTCAATTCGACCGTGATCGGTGTAACTTCCCCAAAGCGGCAGCGACGACACGACGGCATACGAAACGGAAAGAGAAATGACCGGATCACTGCTTCTTCAGGTGCGTCGTCGCCTGCAAAGCGTGCAAGGAGTCTTGACGCGTCTTCGACGCACATCGTCCGTGCTTCCTGCTCCTCGGACGAGGGGGAGAAAGAACCTGTCCCAGAGACCCAAGCATCACCCCGTTTCACCAATCCAGTCAGCCATGTAATTGCATAGCGGCGCTCGAGTTCATTTGAACGTAATATATCCAACGCCTCCTCCACCATCTCTTCCTCGTCTATCGCATCTGCGTCTCTTGTTTCGTTTGCTCCGTCGTCCTCTTCGTCCTCTTCGGCAGACGCGTATCCGGAGTCGGGGACACCATCGTGATGAACGAGGCACGCCCTTCGCTTGGGTCGCAAAGCCGGTACGGCCTCTGACAATGACTGCTTGAGCACCGGTACGGTACCCATCGCTGTCGACGACGGTGCATGCGGGAAATACACGTCTCGGAGTGCTCGGAGTGCTTCCCCGACGCGCACCGCGCTGCAAGCGTGGAGGAAAGCCAGCGCCGGGAGGACGGTGGTGGGCGAGAGGGGGTGTGTCATTCGTTTGAAGCAGGTGATGGTATCGTTTTGGCCGGGATGTCTCTATCGTCTTGTTCGTCTAGGTTTCTATGAATTCTATAGTCTATGCCGAGCCGGTCTTGCGATGTGCCCGTCGAGAAAAGAATTGAAAAAAAATATTGAAAAAAATGCAGGTGAGCTGGATGTAATTCAAAACGCAGGCTCGAGTATAAAAAAAACCAGAGAGCCTGCGTTGTTATTGAACAAGGACCGCCATCATCGCGGTGTACGTAGTGAGAGGACAAGATGGAGCGGACGAGCAAGCCCGAGCGCGGTTTTCCTTCGCGGGTCGGAGTTGATGATGAGATCATGATCGCATAAAAACATGGGCGCATGTTGGTTACGCCGAGATAAGATAAGCCGAGATCTTGAACCTAAACTACCATGGCTG